>JAJHUR010110823.1:0-37143 GCA_027495735.1 Lutjanus campechanus | reverse complement strand
CGCATAAGTTATTTGTTAAGGAGATCTCATTTATAAACACTTTAGAAAAACTGAAAGTAAAACACACAGCCGCGCCCGCCAGCGTATGCAGCATGTCGCTGCATAGTTTATTGAACCCCTCGATTAAAACTGATCCTCTCTTGGATCAGCTGGATCAGTGTTTAAACAGACCTCTTACCTTATGTGGACTGTGACGGTACGTGCAGCTGTGAGTTCTTGTTGTTGTAGTTTAGACGGTTAAAACGTGACGCTGTCTGCCGCTGATACCAGGTGTTTGTGATCGCGTATCGCCGCTAGAGGCGCTATCAACCAACTATTACAGAGCCCTTTTATTTTGTTAATGTCACTGTTTTTTCTTACATGACCATAGATTAAATGATTGGCCTGCTATGGGAATAAAATACAGGTCAATGCGTCGTAGGCTACAGTGTCTAATTCAGGCACTACACTTACTGGACATAAAATATTATTAAAAAAAGACGCATATGATGGTATTTTTAATAATTAGTTTTCGTGTAATTGGTATGACAGTTATATAAAAAAATGTTCAAATTAAATTGTAGTCACTGAGATACCATGTTAACAACCATTTGGACCACAATCAAGACCACAATTCAAGATCACACAACCACACTGTAATATACCTGGGGAGAGAGAGCTCCCTGCTGGATATCTGTGGTTATAAATCCAAATTCCGTTTCAGTCAGAGTGAGGTGCATTCATTTATTTTACAGACAGGTTTTCATGAGCCTACAATTTGACAGCATTCTCAACACAAGGAAATAGGCCTTCACAAGCAGCCATATTGATATGAAATAGTAGGGTAAACAGGCAAACATTACCTGTGATACTAATTTAGGTCACATTCCATTTAGTGTAGCAGAGCCTCTCCAGTGAGCCAACATGCAACAGTAGCACCCTGACTCTGTTCAACCTGAATGCAACAGGACCTTAATTAGTATCATTGATAACACCTGTGTTTACTCTACTATTTCATATCAAAATGGCTGTCAAAGTTGAATTACAAATTTTGAGCTGCTGTCTATTGAACACAATGTTTTCCAACAGTTTACAGTGCAAAAAAAAAAAAAGATTAAATTAATTTGAAGAATTAATATTTTTTGCTCTTTTTGTAAGCTAAATTGATTTAAAGCTGATAAGCACACCATTAACACAATCATAATTATGTTGATTGAGTGAAAAAGAATTTATCCAAATTAAAGCTTATGGCAAGCCTTCAACCAACCAGGTAACTTTGGTAAACAAATAGTAACACTTACTGGGCTACTAATCTGATCACACCACTATTTTGACCAGATTTCAAGACCATACAACCACACTGTCATATTACCAGGGGAGAGAGGGTCAGTTTGCTGTATACAGACTAATTCAGGTTAGTGTTTCTGGCATGACTTCACCTACTTTCAGGAAGCAAAGAGATAGCATTTTCAACATCTGAGAAGTTAAGTTCTTCCAAAATTAAATCATATGTTCTGAACAACAGATATTTTTTTTCACTGCAGCCAAATAGTAGGGTAAATACAGGTGTTATGATACTAATTAGAGCCTCTCCAGTGAGCCAACATGCACAATAGCAACACCCTGACTCTGACTCTCTCTGAACTGAACCTTAATTAGCATAATTGTTAACACCTGTGTTTGCACTAGTATTCATGCCAGAATAGCTGCTGTGAAATAGCCCGTTGTCTAAAGTTTATAGAAAAGCTTAATACATAAAATTCGAACCATTAGTGCAGTTAGTTTCTTATGATATAAACTGATTGAAAACACACAAAGATTTCTAATATCATCACTGCAGTGCTAATTTATCCCTAAATTGAATAAAGTATAAAATAAATTCAGACCTTGATGCAAGATGGAAATTAGTGGATTGACGGTGATGACTGATTAAATATGCAATTTAAAATCAACTAATTAGCTAATTACCAGGCAGCTAAAGCTCAGTGTTATGTTTTAGTATTTTCTACATTTTATATATTAGGCCTATGTTTAATTTAATTAAATTATTATATTTAATTTCTTATTTATTTATTTGAATGTCAGTATTACTTATCTGAGGATTCTACACAAATATATTCTATTCAATAAATATTGTTATTTTGTACCTCATTCTGTTCTGTATAGATCTGCTCATTCTTTGACTGACAGATGGAGCAAACTGTTTGAAAGGAGGAGGGGTTGTAGTGGAAGCACTGGGATGTCAGGTGTGTCTGTGTGGCAAATGGTTTTCGTGGCTCTCTGGTCAGTTTGGAGGGCCCCTTAGCAGAATTTTGCTTAGGGCCCCATGGAAGTCAGGTCAAGGCTCTGCTTTATTGCACTTTTTTTCATTAATTCTGGTGGTTCACGGGGCACATCAAGTTAACGTAATTAAGATTATAACATCCAAATTTAACTTTCAAAATAAAAGCCTTATTGCGAACACAGAAATTAAAATATAACAATTTCAAAATTATAAGAATGAATCACATGCGAATGTGACGGATGTACGATTGTAAATGCTCAAGTATGAGCTTAATATCTTGGAATCCATAGCAATTAATTGCCAATCAGTCGATATTAATATGTAACTATACCCTACATTGTGAAGGTAATGTCGTTTCACTTCCTGACCCTTTGTTCGTTCACTTGACGCCGCTGCCTGAGCCCGGTCGTTTTGAGACGCAACCAATTGCAAAGCGATATCGACTAGTTTTGCGTAAATTACGTAAAAAAAGGACGTACACCACCGACCAAGGAAGTGCACGCCAGTGCTCTCTCACCAGTACTACAGTAGAGTTTTTTAATGAGTGATATTTAACTCATATTTTGCTCGTTTTCCACCCGGCATATGTGAGGTTGGTACCGAAAGTGATACGTTAACTTAAATAGTAGACTATATATGTCTTAACTGTGTGTGCATGTTACAACACACTCACGCTACTTTGCTACTTTGTTGCATAAGTTAGTTTGAAGAATGGAATTGTAACCTCTTACAGAAGCGTAGGAGTTGTAGCTAGATAGACAATAATGCTGAAATACATTTGTGGTAGGTTACGTAGTCCATTTTGAACCAATAATAATGAGTTTAGATAGTTATATAAAGGTTTAATTACTCAAGTACAAGGTCAATGAACTAGCCTGTAGACTGCATGTAAGGTAACTTAGCAGCATTTATTTTTTTGGTGTGTGACCATAGAATTTTGATATATATGAGGGTACCTTTGTGTTAACTTTTCTAAACATAGTTAATTTTCCTTCTAACATGTCTAATCCTCTCTTTTTAGATTTGTCCTCCTGCAATGGAAAATGCATGTTCAGACACTTTTTTGATAACTGGGGGATGTGGCTATTTTGGTTATCGGTAAGAAGAACCATTTCATACTGTTTATTAATCAAGAAATAATTTGTACATTCTCAGTAAACACTCAGTTGAGTTGCCTTGTGCTGTCATACTGCTTTACTACAACAAGGTGGCGTTATCACACAAGTTATCATAATTAGATTGGCTGTGGGGGGGATTGGAAAATAGAAATGCATGGACACTTATTGTAGTTTTGTCATAGAATTACAATTTTATTTTGTTAAAATGGAAGACTTGTAATGAGTATCCTGCAAATATTAATTCATATGTATTTCCCCTGCAGCCTGGCATGCTCTCTGCATAAAAAAGGAGCCAAAATTATTCTGTTCGACACAGTCCCTCCAAACCAAGAGGTGCCTGAGGACATTGTGTTTGTTCAGGGAGATATACGTGAGTATGCACACGTTGAAAGGGCCGTCACTGGCGTCGACTGTGTATTCCACATCGCCTCCTATGGCATGTCCGGCAGGGAGCAGCTGAACCGGCATCTGATTGAGGCGGTGAATGTTCAAGGCACTCACAACGTCCTGAAGGCTTGCATCGAACATGGAGTATCCAGGCTGGTTTACACCAGCACCTTCAATGTGGTATTCGGAGGCCAAGTGATAGAAAACGGCGATGAAAGCCTGCCTTATCTACCTCTCCATCTTCACCCTGACCACTATTCAAGAACCAAGTCCCTGGCTGAGATGGCAGTGCTAAAAGCTAACGGCACGGCACTGGAGGATGGCTCCGGGGTGCTGAGAAGCTGTGCATTGCGTCCTGCAGGAATCTATGGGCCTGGTGAGCAGAGGCACCTGCCCAGGATTGTTGGGTACATAGAAAAGGGGATCTTCAGGTTTGTTTACGGTGACCCCAGCAGCCTGGTGGAGTTTGTCCACGTGGACAACCTGGTATCAGCGCATGAGCTCGCTGCAGCAGCTCTGACCTCAGAGCAGCAGCACTGCTCCGCCGGTCAGGCCTACTTTATCTCAGATGGCAGGCCTGTCAACAATTTTGAATTCTTCAGACCTCTGGTGGAGGGCCTGGGCTATCCATTCCCCAAACTGCGCCTTCCTATCTCTCTCATTTACTTCTTTGCCTTTCTCACAGAAATGATTCACCACCTCATCGGGCCCTTGTATAACTTCCAGCCTCTGCTGACACGCACAGAGGTGTATAAAACTGGTGTGACGCATTACTTCAGCATGGCAAAAGCTAAGGCGGAGCTCGGTTATGAGCCCCAGGAGCACAACCTGGATGAGGTTGTTCAATGGTTCAGAAGCAGAGGCCATGGGAAAAAATCTCACAGCTCCTTCCTCAATCGATTGCTCTTAGACATCCTGTTTGTTGCTGCCTTTGTTGCTGTGGCTCTCTCTTTTCTACCACTTGCTGGCAGTTGAGCAGTTAAAGCAAAAATGTCATTCTGATACTTTTCCAATATGCCATCAAGATTGGTTCCTTAGTAGGTTGTTTATACGTCTTAATATGAAAAGATCTATGTGCACATTTTATTTTGAAATGGTCAGTACTAGCAGCTGTCTGCAGACCAACATAATGAAAGCAAAAATTAACATGTTTACTTGGGGTCATTTTTTTATACTGTAACTCCCAACATATGTGAAAATAATCATACAGTCTCTGTACCTTAATGTCTTAATTTACTGTAAGAGACTGTATGTAAAATGCTACCTCTTTTTTCCACAACTCTTTTGACAGAAAATCTCTGGAAGCAAAGACTGATAACCTAATAGATACATGTTTTAATACCATCTTTGTGGAATGTTCTGAAATGTTCTGAAAACTGTAATGAATAAAACCTACCGAGGCAAATGTGGTTTGGTGTGATTTTTACCCTGAATTCAAGGTTGAATTTTAAGTTTCTACAGGTAAGTGGTTTTGAATGTTTGAAGACCCCTGATAAAGATAAAGGTCTAGTCGCCTGATTCATAATGGCTACGGCTTGTCTATTATCACAATCTCTTGGTAAAAATATTAAATGGAAAGTAAACCATGGCCTCCACTTGTGGTCATCCGAGGCAACCATTTTTCCCCACAGTTTTTTTTTTTTCTTTTTAAAACAATTTATACACTTAAGTTCAGTTCTACTTAAAATTAAAGGACCAGTGCGTAGAATTTTTGGTGGCAACTAGCAGTGAGCTTGCAGGTTGAAAGCACCTCACCTCACCCTCACCTTTTAAGGTTGTGGAAGAACCTATGGTGGCTGCAAAACTTGTGAAAAATGCGAGAGCCAGTGTTTGGTTTGTCTGTTCTGGACAACTGTAGAATCATGTGGCCTATACCATAGAGGTGGACCCACACCCATATAAACAGCTCATTCAAAGGTAATGAAAACACACAGATTCTTATTTTGAGATTATACTAATCAAAACTAGGACTGCAAAATATGGTTACAAAAGACTGAAATTGCAATATGCAATACAATTTAGTGGTAATGATCTTTTTTTCATTACAATTCCATTTTTACTGAAAAAAACAAAACAAACAAACATTAAAACCCTGATGATGTGATTGGGGTCTGTACCAAACAAACATGCTTTCTTTCATCTGAACAAGGTATTTAGGCCAGGGGATATACAGTATGCACCACTACAGTAATTCCTCAATATGATGTTTTCTTGCATATTTTTGTGATTTGGTTGTTCTGCAGTTCATTTGGCCATAGTGCAATTTCAATAATATTGTGATTAGATGTCAAGCCCTATGAGTATTAAATTGCATATGTTAAATCTTACACACTGCACCTTTTATTCTAGATAGGTAAATGGGCTTCATGTTTGAAGACCCTTGATAAAGGTCTAGTTACCTGGTTTATAATGGCTACAGTATAATGTCTGCTGGAATAACATCCCAATCTCATGGTAATAACATATTAGATAGTTAACCAAGGCATGGCCTCAGGTTGTGGCCATCGTGGACAACCATTTTTTCAGCAGCTATTTTTTGCTTCCTTTTTAAAATGGCTTCTGCTTAAAATGAAAGATAACATTTCTAGGCATTTTAATAAACTCTGAATAATCCTTTGTTTAATCATCTCTTGATTGCTTGGGGTATCTTTTTTAACCCATGATTTATCCATATCATAATTATTCCTTTTAATATTTTATAAGGACCTGTAGTTAGCTAAGATACCTGAACATTATCCTAAATGGATCATATACACTTAAGTGTGGACTACCTGAGAATATCTATATATCATAAAACTAAAAAGGGGATTAACTGAGTTTTAATAGCTTTGCCCTCCCTAATAATAATTTACTGCAGTTTATTCTTGGTGCAAAAGGAGTCGGACCAGGTGAGGCGTGCTTTGTGTGGTATTTTAGTCTGCCTGGGATGAATGCAGACGTCCCCTTCTCTCTAAACTATTCTCTTTTCAGGGCCGGCAGCCCCTTGCTGAGTTGGTCGCAATCATTGTTTCTCTGCAGCATTAACCACATTCCAGAGAGGCGCAGCGCATCCTGTCTCCATCCCCGCATTCCTTTTACGCAAACGAGTCCCCTGTGTAAAACGCTATTTTATTTAGATTTTCGCACGCTTGGTGAGCTTAGACCTATATACAACGGATATTTATGGCGTATAAGATTATCCAGCCTACTTTGTATTCTTCCACAGAGACCGTAAGCGAAACTAGAGGAAAAACCAACAAGGGGAAATTCCTCCGCGCAGCGCGCCATTGACTGTAAAGACCTTTCAACTTAACAAAAACTGAAGTTGACAAACGTATCCCTGTCGGCTGAAACTGTGAGAAAGAGTTTGTTTTTTCGGCGAAGGGGGCAAAGCTGAAGAAGACGATGCGGCACACGGTGGAGCTTTCTGAGTCGGTCGGCGGTTTTGTGTAAAGGAGCGACGGCTGTACCGCGGCGTTTTGTTTTGATTTCCATGTGAAATGCAATTAGTGCTCCGCGGTGCTCGCTAGTTTGGCTCCGGAGCGGAGCACACTCTCAACTTGTTTCTCGCCTCGGGAGCACAACATGGAGCACTACCAGGAGGATTTGGGACTCCGGGCCAGTAAACTGATGGAGGACCTCTCCCTATACGATGCGTATAAAGACGGGATGTACAACGCGAGGAGAGACTTGGTGATTAACCCCGATTTGGACTTTTCTTCTCCGGCTGTGGCAGAGCATAAAAGTAAGCCAATGAATGGCACCTCTGTGCTCCACCAGCAGCATCACACAGTGGAGAATTTCACGTCTGGGAATAAAGTGTACACCGCGGCTCCGGTGCGCCCCGTGAACTGCACCCGGCCCGTTCCCGTGGATTTCTGCGCCCCTCAGAGGGACGCGGGTTATAGTGAGGAGGGCTGCTGCACCAAATCTGAGGTGGCTCTGCCTTGCTACACGGGCGCCTCAGAGAGGCACAGGAGGTACTCTCTGGAGGTGCAGGGCCACAGGTACAGCACTGGTTCCACCTTCGACGGCGTGCCTCTCAACAAACCGGTGGCTCTGCCCGGCAACAGGTGCAACAGTGTCTGCATCACCAGCAGTCACGACGGGAGGTATAACGCCACCAGTCCCCGGTCCAGCCTCGCGTCCTCCCTGTCCTCTCAGGAGCAGAGCAAGCATGCCAGCCCGAGGTCGAGCATCAGCAGCCCGCGTACCAGTCTGGTGGTGCCGGGTCAGGACAGGTACACCAGCCCCAGGTCTAGTTTAGTTCACTGTGAGGGCAACAATGTCCTCAGTCCCAGGTCCAGCTATGCAAGCACCGCCAGCGACACGAGTAAACACTCGAGCCCCAGGGCCAGCCTCAACAGCTGCGACTGCTGCAGCAAGCCCAGCAGCAACCGCACCAGCGGCATCAGCATGGGCTACGACCAGAGGCACACCAGCCCCAGGTCGAGCACGGCCAGTCAGTACTCCTTCACCACCAGTCCGCGGTCCAGCTACTCTGACTCGCGGTACGGGCCCGTGGTCAACCACGATCTGGAAGGGGCCATCCTGCACGCAGCGCCGCTGGCGAGTCCCCGGTCGAGCATCTGCAGCCAGGACAGCAGCGCAAGACAGGGGACCGCCGCTAACTGCGTGGTCAGCCCCCGGTCTAGCATCTCCAGCCACAGCTCCAGAAGTTCCCGCAGTTCCAGGGGGTCTATGAGCACCTACCCGGACCTACAGCTGCCCTCCCCCAGGTCCTCGATGCTGGGCAGCGGTATACACGAGGACACGCTGCTGCAGGAGTTTGGAGACTCCAATGGGATCCAAAATCGCATCCACCTCCAGGGACTCTCGGCTGTGCCGGAGCCCCAGCAGCAGGCAGCCCAGTCGGATCGAGGGACTGCGGAGATGACCGCAGGGTCTCCATCATCGTTTAGTTATGGGATTTCGTCAAAAACAGCTTCATCAGGCCAGAGGTTTAAGCTGCCTTACCAGGTGACCCCCAGCCGAGAGAGTGGGCCGAGCCAGGCGGAGAGGCGGCTGGAGGCGCTCACCTTGGAGCTGGAGAAGGAGTTAGAGATGCACATGAAAAAGGAATACTTTGGTAGGTAATATTCATTGCAAGTTTGTCCGTAATAAATCTTTGTTTTTTTTCAAAACTTGCAAGTAACCATGATTGGAAAAAAAAAAAAATCTGTGTTGCGGTTTCAGTCAAAGGAAGTCAAAACCACTGTGATTTTCACATAGCACACTTTGAACCAATATTAATTTTCAAGAACATAAGAAGCCTTCTCTTATTAATACTGCTCTTTTTATAGGATGAGGATTTGTTTTTTGAGTGTTGAGAGAACCAAAAGTTCACTGAACATTTTGCCAATGCCAGTGGCTGCCTGACTGCTGTAAAATGGGGGAGAGCAGGGGTGGGGTCAGTATAGTGGGGACAGTTGCAACACGTTTTTTTTCTTGTAATGTGGAAGTCAGGAACTTGCCCCGAAGTCCACAGGAGGTACACCCCGTCATGGCTGAAAATTAGCCCAATCCAAGCAGCTTCGCCAGAGATACAATAGGAAAAACAGACTTTTCACTTAAAAAGTAATAAAAATATAAAATAGATGTGTTTTCTGTTTTTCACTGAAAATTGTACATGTAGCCTATATATAATCTGTTAGACCTGTCTTTCGGCTAAGTATCAGTAGTAAAGGTTTAATTTATCATGCAAAGCTATCGTTGGTGCTCGCCAGAGGAAAGTTCACTGAGACAGGGGAGGGACAAAAGTAACATTGTGTTACTTTTGTCTTTATCTTATTAAAGATGTATTTATTTACTCGTTATATTTGCAGGAAATCCCCAGGGTTAGAGCGAGGAAGACTAATAGAGGTTTCATCAGTCCAGATGTGTACGCTGGAGCATGTTAGGCTGTTGTATGAGAGAGACAGTCTGTAAGAGGTGATTATCCACTAAGGTGTGTTTGGGGCATTGGACCAGTTTCATATGGTTGTCATGAGAACACCCTCCAAGGATTAACGCATTAATCAGCATCATATGACAGAAATATTAAGTTCGTATTTTTTGTCCCACGCTTGTGTTTCTTTTGTCCTGACAACAAGGGGCAAAATTAACAACGTGAACATCAATTTCCTGTCTGATTGCATCACGCTCGTTTATCCAAAAGTCTAAGAAACAGTTGGTATTGCTGAAGGACAAGTGAATGTTGTCCACAATAGAATACGGTTACTCTAAATTCGTGCATCTCTGTGCAATGGGGGAAATACAAAAATGTTAGACTTTGCTCTGCTCCAAATCAGTCCGACCAACATGTTTTCATCTGACATACAGCTGTCAGCATAAGGCACTGATGCTTCGACCCTGACCCCTTCTACTACACCATCGCTGCACACTTCAGCCCTCACAGGCATCTGAGAGATTGCTGCAATGTTGCTGATGGTTTAGAAGGAGATTAAAATACAAAGCAGCCAGCTGATAAGAGAAACCTTTCCATCTATTATTACATGTTATGCCATGAAATACAAAGAATTCTCCACGGCAGCTGTTGAATAAACATTTAATAGTAGTAGAAATGTCATGTGTAATTTTCTCTGTATTGGTACGCTGATGAATGACTATTGAAACTGGAATTCAAAGATGGTGTAGAAAGACAGTGTTTGCTGGTGTTTTTTTCTGTGCAGGAATGGGTTATTTATAGGGTTGTCATCTCTTCAAGGTCTATTTGTAACCTGCTAATGCTACAGTGCCACTAACAGGTCCCTCTGTGGCAGATAAGAGTGGCTTTGCAGGGCAATACTAATTTCTGTCTTGGCAGAGCTAACATTTGCACAGTGCTGCACCTCGCTGAATGGAACCTTCTGTTCTGCCAGAGCAGACAGCCTTCGGTCATTCAGAGCTGTGCGGTCTGGATTTGTTGAAAACGCAGGAAGGGGTATATATTGTTGCCAGTGATTTGGTCTGTGCGTCATTTCAAGTTATTGAACATTTTGTGGTGTATTTTTGTGACTAGGGGCTGTAAGAGCAAATGCGTCGGGCTCCCCACAGTAACACAGCCACAGAGAGCCTGCTGAGGAAGTTGCTGTCTACCTTTGAATTAGCAGCCAGACAAATGGCTGCAGCCAGAGAACAGTGGCTTGTTCTGCAGCCAGTGCACTTGCTCAGAGTGAGGCTGAGACAGCGGTTGATTTGTTCCAGAGAGGCAGGTGAGAGAAGGAGTAGACGTGAGGAAGGGAGCGGGGAGAGAGGCAAGACAGTGGAATGAGATGGAGATGGAGAGAGGAAGGAAAAGGAGGGAGAGAGAAGAATGCAGTCAGCCCAATAGAGACAGCTCTGTTTCCGTAGAAACAGTGGAGAAATTGATCACCGGGGCTCTTTTTTATTTTAGGGGGTTGGGGGGGCCTGCATTGCCTGCCAGTGTCCCACACTGCCCGGCTCTGCTCCGCCGGCCCGGCCCTTGTGTGGCCTCTGTTTGTTGTGGTGGCGAAGGAGCTGTGAATCAACAGCTGGCCCGATACAGGCCTGCAATTGAAGCAGCGGAGGGGGAGGCCCACCCCACCCCACCCCTCACCCCCCCTCTCCTCTCCTCTCCACCACCCCGCCTTGACTCCCCCGCGAAGCCCTTCATTAACCAGCCAGTGGGGAGTCGGGCAACACCAGACACTTGGCACACGATGTTGGCTGGCGGGCCAGACATAGTTGGTGGGGGTCAAGTCTGATCACCTGCCCAGAATTATAATGGCAGTAGTCATGCACATGGCTGACACACACACACACACACACTCACACACATGCCGACTTCACACAGGCCTGCCCAGTGCTTTGACTTGGTGTAAACTGTACATGCCCAAATTGCAGCTGACATAAGATCAGATGTGTAATTATTCTTAAGTCTCACTTTAAGTTTTAAGCCTCCGTTATCCTCTGATGTGTCAAACACTATCAGATGTCTCGCAAGTGAAGACCTCTCCTGCACTGATGCCGTATTTCCAAGCCCTGATGCTGTAAAGGCTTATATGCTAAACTTTTTTCCACAAGTAAAATGCTGCATTCTTGGAGGAACATGATTATATTCTACTGGAATGATACATGAACCTGCTCCGTGTGCAGTAACCACATCACTCCTGTGAGACATGCATTGATTTTTAAACATTTGGTTCCACAAACTAGAAATCTGCGATTCATCCCTCTATACATTTTACCTGTCATTTGTTTGATTGGCACCTCTCATGTAACTAGCTTATGTCTTCGGAGATCGGTTTGATATTGAGCTGTAAGAAGTCAAAGTCACACTCACAGCGGTCATTAAAGTTTCATGAATCAGGCTGTGGAAAGCTTCTTACAACTCGCAGCACGTTCAGTGTTGTTTTCAGTCATGGCAGAATATGAAGTCAAATGTGTTTCTAAAACACATGCTCAAATTAATGATTATTATGAATACATTTTGGTCTATACTTGCAGGGATTAGTCAATTGAAGGATTAGCTGATTAATAGAACCAACTATTTTGATAATTGTTTCAGTCATTTTTCAAAGTTGTTGTCAAACATGCAAGTTCCAGCTTCTTAAATGTGAGGATTTGCTGCTTTTCTTTGTCATTCATGATGTAAACAATGAATCTTTGGGTTTTGGACTGTTGGTTGAACAAAAGAAGCAATTTGAAGACATCACTTTGGCCTCTGGGAAATTGTGATGAACATTTTTCACATGTTCTTTGCATTTTATAGACTAAGTCAGGGGTCTTCAGTGTTTTCAGGCCATGGACCCTTTTAGATGATAGTCATATGGAGCAGGGACCCCCTACTACAAATATTGGATTGAATGTGTTCAGGTTTGCGGCCATTTGCTCTTACACATAGCGGCTAAGTCGGCAGCTGTTGGAGGCATGTTTAATGTTCGGTGTGTTAGCCTCACCCTCTGTTCTTTCACCGGTGGAGGTAAAGTCAGACTCTTGCTCGTGAAGTTACAAAACAATAATAGTTTATAATAGTTATGGAAAGATGCTGCACAGTGATTTAGTGGGTTAGCTAGCTCATATTATTGCACAAGGATCCAAGGAATAAAATGAAATGAAATAGTTTTGTTTATCATTATTATTTTGATTAAAACAAAAATATCAGTGATTTGTGGGGACCCCCTACAGTAAGAAGACCCCATAGGAGTTCCGAACCACTTGTTGAACCCCTGTGGACTAAAGGTTTAATCTGAATTGTGGGGCTGCGCCTAACGACTACTTTCATGGTCGATTAATCAGTCAATTATTTTCTTGATTAAGGGATTATAAGTTGTTTGTTTTGACGTGTCTGAGAATGGTGAAGAATATCAATCATTGTTTTCCAAAGCCAAATATGACGTCCTCAAATATCTTGCTTTAATCAAAACCCAAAGATATTCAGTTTACTGCTATAGAGGAGTAAAGAAACCAAACAATACTAACATTTAAGAAGCCGAAATCAGAGAATTTTGACTTTTTTCCTCAAAAAATTACTCAAACCAATTAATTGATAGTTGTCAATTAATTAATAATATACAAATCACCGTTTAATCGTTGCAGCTCTTTTTAATTGTGAAAATAATCTGCAGATTAATCAATAATGAGTTAGTTGCAGCCCTTTGTTTGTCACATGCTATATCACTATTACATCTGAAAATCATATTTCTGATGTAAATGTTTGGTCTTGCACATGACATTGAAACTGTCTTTCAGAAGTAACATGAAATGTATTGTTTCATATCGACATTCTGTTCACATCCTCTGTTTTTTTTATTTCATCATCAGACTCATCAGTTTCAGTCTGATGTTAAAACGCCTTCTCGCTGCCATAATAACTTTGAGCAGCGCTTATTCAAAGATCAAACATTTCAAGCTTAATCTCAGCAGCAGTGTTTTGGTTCAAAGGTGCAGGGAATGTCTGTGCACCAAGCAGTGACGTTTTATTTTTAACCCCAGTGAATGCACAACATCCTGTCCTTGCCACATGGACATGTTATGAAATGGGCACATGAGGGATTTCGGCATCCTGTTTTAAATGAACAACAAGAGTGCTTCAGAGATTTCCCCGCTGCCCTGTGAAATGATAACCACATCCTCACTCATATGCGTGGAATTCATAACAAATCACATGTTGAGTTTTATGTTTTCAGCAGTTTTCAGCAGTTTTCTCACAACAAAGAACATTTCCATGTTGACAAATGAAATCTTGATAGACTTGCCAACACAATATATGAAAACTATACTATTAGAAACAGCAATATAGCTGCAACCAGAGGGAATAACATAATGAAGGTAAATCAATGTAGCTTTATAAATAAATCATCCTTTTTTTAGTCTAGCCGCTGGGTAGTGAGTCAAAGCCAGAGAGACATGTCAGTAATTGCATAGACAGACATTCATGCTGTTGAAAAGAAATGAAAAACAGGAAAGGAAGGAGAGATTTTTTTAAATACAACTGCCCTGGACTCCTCATCATGAACCAGATAATTATGTATAAGAATAGATACATGCTGTCATGAAGCTTACAGGGTAGAAAGCACACATCTGACTCCTGTTTCTGAGGGTGATTACTGATTATAAATTGTCAAGTATATGTCATTGTGTTAGTCCACTAGCTGTCAGCTGTGTGTTACAGGGAGTCAGTGACGTTGGCATTCAGACTGATGAGGAATAAGTCGATTGTACCTGGTTGATTCATATGAATATATGTTGAAACATCTGGACATAACCTTTGTGTCAAGGCTACATTGTGGTCTTAGTACATGAGTGTGACAGGCAGCATGTAGCAGTGTACAGAAATCAACACACAAAGAACATAGTGATGACTAACACTTAAATCACACACTGTAATCTGAGTTAAGATGAGTCACAAAAATATCAAGTTCGTTCGAGTTTTTAGGACAAATTGATTGCATTTCAGAGTGATAGAAGGTGCAAGACTATATTCAACTCCACCCATATGCAGTTACCTTCATATTCTGTGGAGTATAACTACATCAAAAGAAACTGGTCCGTGTCATCCATTGTTGTCATTGCTAATAACCAGAAAAGGAAGTATGCTGTCCTGATGCAGTGACAGAAAAGGAACAAACGCCTCGTACGAACATGGAGGGTATCACAGCTTGGCTCTGTTTGGGTTATCTGGCCTCACTGAACGTAACACTCACCGTTTAACTCTGCACGCTTACACAAGAGAGGTAGCATTCATAATTGCAATCCAATCACACGCAACAATACAGTTTTAGATTAAGAGCCGAGTTCTCACTGCTGTAGGAGATGAGGTGAAAGAGGGAAATTGGGTCATTACAGTGGCAGAAAGTGAAGTAATGGATGGATATAATCACAGATGAATAGAATAATAGGCAATAGAAATAGCAGAAATAAAACTGACCGATACCAGACTGCAAATGAGAAATGAGCTAATTATAAAAGCAAACATTTTAGGTAGTCGCAAGCTCCTTTTATTGTCTTTATTTTTTTAAATTGTCTGACTTGCAGTACTTGCTTGCATCGTTATTGTTTATTCGTACTATGTTTATTAGAGATGTTCCGATATTATTTTTTGTTCCTGATACCCATTCCAATACTCAAACTTTGCAAATTGGCTGATACCGAGTACAGATATGGTACCAGTGCTTTAAAAATATATACATATATCATTATTACTTTTTAACGGCTGTATACTTCTAACCATGTATGGATGTGGGATGATAGCTATCATTAGTGTATAGCATTACTTTTTCATTCTGGGGGACAAATGGTTTACAGGATGCTGCAGGGAAGTACTAGGGTCCCGTTTCAGAGTAATAAATGATGTGGTATCAGGTCGGTGCATAGACTGGCGTACATGCTGATACTAATACCAGCACTCTAGGCAGTAATGGAGGCATTTTCCTGGTAGCTGGGGCTGCAACTAAAGATTATTGTCATTGTTTATTAATCTGTTGATTCTTTTCTCGATTAATCGATTAGTTGTTTGGTCTATAAAATGTCAGAAAATCGTGAAAGATGTTGATCAGTGTTATCTGTGTTGCCCAAGATGACAACCTCAAATGTTTTTTTGCCCACAAGACAAATATACTCAGTTTAATGTCAGAGAGGAGTAAAGAAAGCAGAAAATATTCACATTTAAGAAGTTGAAATCAGAGAATTTTGACATTTTTCCTCAAAAAATGACAGATTTATCAATTATCAGAATAGTAGGGATTGATTTAAAATCAAGTCCTAATAAGTTAATCGATTAATCGTTGCAGCTTTACTGATATCAGTATCGGAACAACCCTTATGTTTGTTGTTACACACCAATATACCAAAGCAAAATGAAAACTGACTAACCTAAACCTGATTCTGTGTTTCATACAATACAGATAATTATAACAAATAAAATCTGAGCTGTTTGTGTTCCAGAGGTCAAGAGGAAAATTCAAATATAAAGGCTTAAAGAAAGGAAAGCTTAACTCACATTTGCTAAGTGCTATCTGACCAATATGCAGCGTGGGTAATTACTGGGAGCAAATGTTCAGTGTGTGGATGATTTTCTCACGAAAAGGCTACAAGAGGGCGTTTTTATTTACCATCATAGTCTCTTTGATTCTGTAGAAAGGTTTTCTATTTACAAAGTGTTTACAAAACGTTCCTCCGAGCTGCAGTGATAATGATGAGTAAGAAATACATCGACTAACACCTGTACGCTGATTCAGACAATTGCCAAGAGATGAAGAATTTCAAAGAAACCATATTCAGCAGTAAATGTTCTGCATTATTGATAACTGTGGTCAGCTGGCTTCCTGCTTTAATGGTCTTACTTGAATCCCCTCTGGCCCTGGGCTGATGAATCCTCCATGTTTATCAGGATGACATAAGACTTTTTTTCCCTCTTACTTTTACTTACTTATTTCAGTTTTCTAGGTACAAACTTAAACCTTCTAACACATATGGGTACCTGTGTTATTTCCTACGTTGTTTACCAGCATAGACTTTTTATTTTGTAGTAATTGTTCAAAGATCATTTGAAGTTTACTCGTTCATTGCTATCGCTCGTTTTGTTCTGTTATCTTCGCTGAGTGCACGAGTGAAGTCATGGGTTCAGGTCGCACCAGGAAACGCCAATATTTGACTTTGATTCCGATGAATTAATTTGTGCAAACACTTCGGGTTTAAAGGGAAGACATGTTGTAACCTTTGGGTGGTTTTCTTGTACCCTTGTCCTTTATCTGTTTCTCACAATGTCACAGGCTGCACTGGAGCTGTTATGAAAGGGAAATCATTGCTCGAGATAGGCAGGGAATTCCCAAGATTACGTCACAGAAAGCGTGTCCTTGCTCTGAATCCATTCTGAGATGTGTATGTATATCGAAGATAATTTATCTGTGAGATGAGGAGGAGGAGGAGGGGTCGGTGAGCTCCCTGTTGGGATCTTGTGAGATCTCGTGTCCTGTAGGCACTGTGACCCTGGACTCACCCCACCCAGGCTTTGACCCTGCACTCCCTGAGGAATGTGACCCCAGTGGAGGTCGTCTTGTGCGTGAGAGTTTGGAGATCGTTAGTCTGCCGCTGCCGCTGCTGCATCCAAAAACTTTTAAGCCACTGTTTTTCCCCCTATCACATTTCTTCACTAAAGGTCATGATACTCTTTGTACTGTAGCTGGTTTGTTCAGGCTCATTTAGCAGCACCTGTGTGTTGCTGGGTATTTCCTCCCTGGGTTGGTTGCTGCACCTCTCATCCTCTGGTCCTAATAGTAAAACTGTGACATTGCATTTAGAAGGACAGTCATCTTTCTGAGACATATTATCAAAGTGAGTGATTAATTACAAATATCCCTTTTCTAATAACCTTTGTAGAAGGCTAACTTGAAGTCTAAGTGACTAAATGGGGCAACAATTTTTGAAACTGGTCCAGTATTGAGGGAGAGCAGTGCATAGTAAGTCCATTAAAAGTGCTTGTTTTTGCCACTGACCGGCTCAGATTGTTATTCTAAGTGTCTGACAACATTATGGAAAGGATCCCTACACAGACAGACCTTTTTTTAAAAAGAGCGAGATTCATTTTATTTAACTGGAAACACGTTTTTAGTGCTCTCGCCAAACTAACTAAAGTCCCTTTGCAAAACTGTCATTTAACCTTGACATTATCATTTTCATTCAGACTTGACATAAATTAAAAATAAAAATCACCAAAAATGTCTTCCACTGTTTCAACAATCATCGTCTCTGGCTGTTTGGTGGAAATAAACTCTTTCTCATCAAGGCAGATGTGAAAATCCTCTGGCTGTTCTGACTCTGATGTCCGACCTCCCTCTCATTCTTCTCCTGATATTTTCACATCAAACGGTGTATTACTAAGTGTTTGTTTCATCCAAACCGGAGGTGGTGATTGTTGGAGTGGCGGAAAGACGAGTCAAGAAATGTTTGGTAATTTTTTTTTGTGTGTGTGTCTGTTTTGTTTGAATGAAGAATACAATGATGATGTTAAAATTACAGTTTCACAAAGGCAGTGTTGTTAGTTTGGCGAGAGCAATAAACCAGCTGTAGGTCTTCCTCTTAAAAAAAGGTCTATCCCTGCATTGATCCTTTCCATAATGTTATCAGAGATTTAGAATAACAGTCTGAGTCTGTCAGAGGCAGTATCGTTGATTATGTTGTAGCTCAGCTGCAGCGCTCTTCCTCAATCCTGGTCCAATTTCAAAAATTGTTGTTCCTATTTGTCACTTAGACACAAAAACATGGGAAAATGGAGTCCAGGTAACCTTTTAAGGTGCGCTTACGCAAAAGCTGGTGAACTCCAGTATCCTGCTAGTACCAAAACACAGTTCAACAAAAACACACACACGTTTATGGGATGTCGCTGACATTAAGAATAACCGGGAAAAAATCCTGTTAAAGGATGGGTCCATTATTTATTTAAGTATTTGTATCATTCTATAGACTCTGAGTAGTGTTTGTTGGGTATTCAAATCTGATCATTAAGTTCAAGTGCGTATGTTTTAGCATTAAAATGCTATTTTCCCAAGCCCTTGTAAAAATGTTTTCCCACGTGACGTATATATTTCTGCATGAGCGTTGCTACATATAAACCCCCTAGCTTTAGGGAGGGGAGGGCATCAGCACTGTAAACTACATCACTGCTGTTAGCTAACAGCTGTGTGGGAGTTTCCATTTGGAAAAACCCTGAAAAGAAAGCAGAGGGGAGTGCCCTTCAAATTTGGTGTACAAATTTGCATGAATGCAACTCCTGTCCTGCATGGTCCACTGCATGCAACTTGTTGAACACTGAGACTGGAGGATTCTTCCTGCTGTGGTCTGACAGAGAAAAGTTGTCACTCAGGTGGGAGGAGGTGCTCTACGGCTTATCACTGTTAATTGTACAACCTGAGGAGGACATTAAATTCATGCATGATGAGTTTTTAAAGGCGCTGAAAATCTGTTTTCTCCATTAGCTTCAGTCCTTCAAGAACATGAGATGTTCTGCCAAAGTTGGAACAGGCTAGGTGGTTATTTTACATAATATGATGGTGTTTTATGTTTTTGTTCAAGAAATTTTAACAAACTTTTTTGGTGACTATTCAAACATGCAGGCAGGGATGTGCTTTAGGAGTTTTGATGCAGGACTTCCCAGTTTCTTAATTCCTGAATATAAAATACAGTACAAGGGTGGGGAAAATGGCACCATCGTCGTGTTTTGTACCATAGGTTAATAAAAATGAACTCCCAGCAATGACCAAAATATATTTAAAAGGCAATTCAGGGACACAAACATGTCAAACATGTTTCATGGTAATGAGGAAAAGGACAAAGTTGTTGATGCACACCACATTTCTGGCCTGCCTTTCCTGACAATCCGCTCACATTCACTGCATTTCCTGTCTTTTAATATAATCATCAGCTTTCCTGAAGTAGTCTGCCTTCAAACAGTATGATGTAATGGATGGAAACGTCAGAAGTTTGAGTTAGACTTATGCAACTGGAATGGAAATCATTTTGAGAAATATTGCTTTCATATCACAAACTGAAAGTTGCAAAACTTAAACATTCAATTAAAAACACATCTGTGCAGCTGTAGTCGCTGGTTTAAAATTTGTTTTTGTTTGACACAGTTTGGTTTCAGAGCTCAATGAGCTTTGACATCCCTGAATTCCATTGTGATGTTGGCCCTCGAAAGCTGCAGAGGGAACAGGGTTTTTTTTTGCACACATTGTTTGTCAAAGGCCCTTTTTTGATCAGCTCTCCAGCAAAGCTCCCACAAAGCTGGCAGCACATCCAATAATTGTTTGATTCTAATGGTGCACACTGGTAACACGCAATATCTTCATTCAGTAGTACAACATACGCTCAGTTTCAAACTTGTTAGCATAATATTAGTCATAAAGCGGCAGAGGTAGATCAGTGTTCACACAGCGCTCTGCTTCAGGGCCAAAGAATGATGTGTAACGCTAACGGTGTTAAAACCTCATGAAGATAAAGTGATTCAAATGATTCCCAGGAGATGTTCTGTCCACGCTGGATCTAGGATGCTCTTTTTCTAATGTTACATATCAAGTATTTTTGCTCAGGATACGTAACGCTGACTAACTGATCACGTGTCTCTAACAGGTATCTGTGTCAAATGTGGGAAAGGTGTGTATGGAGCCAGCCAAGCCTGCCAGGCCATGGGGAACCTGTATCACACAAACTGCTTCACCTGCTGCTCCTGTGGTAAGTAAAACTGTCCATTTAGTCAAATAATAGTAAAAAGCGCTTCATCATCGGGTCTGCAAATGTAGGACGGTAACCCCTCTGGTGTGCGAGCACAGCCGTTCCCACAGTGACCGATCTGCTGCCAACCTGAAGCAAAGCCCATTTCCAAAAAATACTCGGCGCAAAAACAGAACCTTAACTGTTGCCAGTAACTAAATATGGAATCTGGCCGGAGCAGCATTAGTGTGTTGGAACTTTTGTTGAACTTTTCCTGGATTTTGGACTTTAAATGCACAAGAAGTGAAGACTGTCTTGTGTGTCTGACATTTCTGTGGTGCTGCAGCAGGTAGCAGGTTTGAAATGTCAGGAGCTGCATATGATTTGGTACTTACAGCTCTCTGCAGTCTGCTTTCTATATTTGGAGAGCAGGCTGATAGAGCAGAGATACAGTAGAAAATTACCTGTTTAGGTTACAGTTGTCACACTAAATGTGATGTCTCCGCTTTCAAAAAACTACAATAGCGTTGGCTTCGGTCATCCTTTTTTGTCATTTCTCTTATCTTGATTCATTTGCTTTGACATTGTGTTCATGTTACCTGCGCTCTGTTTTGGACGGGTTGATATTTTGCCATAACCGACGGTGAATATCACAGACGTCATTCTTAGTCTGCACAAGGACTTTATGTTACTTTAATGTTGCTACTATACGGATTCAGTAAGTCACGCTGTGGATTACAACTTGTGCATATGGTTAACATTAATAGTTTGCTATTAGTAGCTTCTGTTTGCTATGTATGCGTGAATGTACCGATAACTGTCTCTGGATTACTTTGATACTGATGAAAACTTTAAAACATCATGATTCTAAGGCAAGTTCTGGAGTTATAAGGAGCGTCTTTTTCATTGACTTTGTTGACTTTTAAGTGGATTTATGGACATTTATTCACAATGGACATCAGGGAATTAGTGAAGTATTAGTCACACTGGATCTAAAAATATGTGTAACATGTCTGTGTCTGTGAGGAATTTTGGAGCAAATTGCGGCAATGGAGCGCTAATGGTTTTAAAGTGCCTTAATTGTCTCCATTGTCACAACAGCTGCTGCAGTGGTAGCCTCTGATAAGCGGGCCAAATCGCAGGGATGGACCACAATAACCAGTCTCACATATTATCTTCGCCTCACATCTTTACCTCCAAATCCCCCCCCGCAACAATCCCTCACAGTTTGAAAACCTCAGGTCTACAGTCTAACATTTTTTTACAAAGGGTGAGGAAATATGTTGATTTAAGAGGTCTATCTGTATCTCTAAGTTGACTCATAACAACCATATAGCTTTGTTGATCACATCTATGCTTATCTTCCTTTTTGTGGCCATTTGTCTTATTCTGGCCCAGGAAAATTATTGCTGAATGCTTCTCCAGCCAGGAAATACAGCCGTTAATGAGCACAGCACATATTTAAATGGCTGAAAAAAATCAAGAGATGTAGGCGGCGATTGGAGGTCTGGAGGCTAAAAGTTTGTTAGTTTGCCACTTTATGCTTCAGTGCTCTCCAGGTGATTAAAAATCCACAAGTGTGATACCTCAAATGTGTTCGTGCCTTCGATACATCCCACGACTTACATGCAGGATCATTCGACTTCAGAAAACTTACAAAACTGTGGGGAAAATATGTGCTAATGCCTCTGTCCAGCCTCCCACCTTCTCTGTCTGTGTTCTTTCATACCACCTTGCTCTAAGCTTCAGCTGCTGCTGTCGCTGCTGAAAAGTCATCATTAGTATCACCAGCTCACTGTCAGAGGTGCTTTTACAGTCGGGGATCAAAACATCTGCTGCTTAAAAAAAGATCCTACGGCCTGAAGTCTGTTCAGTAGAATAACAGGGCGGCTCAGTTCTCTCTGCAGCGGGAACAGGCAAATAAAGCCACAAAGAAATAAAATGCTGACATTATTTGCTCTTTAAGTCTGTAATTAAATCTGTTCTTGAGCTCACAGTATAGATAGTGTGTGTGTGTGTGTGTGTGTGTGTGTGTGTGTGTGTGTGTGTGTGTGTGTGTGTGAGAGAAAGAGTGTGAGTGTGTGTGTTTTTGGAGGTCCCTGTCATCCGACTCCAGCCCTCCTCTCCCGTTTCCCGGGGAAACAAGAGGAAGATGTCGGGAGAGAGCTTTTTAGCCAGGTTTCTTCCATTCATATGTGTACTATACATGGATACTGATCCTCCACCCCGCCCCCCTCCGGCTCTGGAAGAGCTGCCTATAATTTACATGTAACCAAAGCCACATACTTTCCGATTTATTGTGTGTCTGAAGAAAGAGGGGCCAGATGCTGAGTGTCCAGTTGCTGGAGTTGTGGGGTTTGTTGCTGTGGAAAACCAGCCTCTGACCTGGTTTAAAGGGATAGTTTGGATTATTTGAAGTGGGGTTGGAGGAGGTCCTTACCAACCGTCAGCGTATTAGCTACAGTAGATGGCGGTTGGCACGCACCCAGTGTGGAGAAACAGAGGAGGGCACCAGCATGGAATCTAAGCAATGAAGTGCTGTGGGCAGAGTCAACAACAAAAGATATTTTAGCAACTTAAAATAACAACATCTTAAAGTGTATGCTATATTTAGAATATTTTGACTGCTTTACTTTGCTGTCAGACAGCTTTTTCTGGCAGGAAACTGCCGTGATATAAGCCAAATATCACTCTCCAAACCAGCCAAACTCCACTGGCGAAATCATTAATTTTACCTCACAGAATGTGGGAGTTGCTGGTCTACTGCTGCCTCAGTCTGTTAGTTTATTTGTGTTACTATGTGACCTCTGTGTTTTAAAAGGGTAGTTCTGAGTCACTGAGGTCACACAATAACACAAACAAGCTAACAAATCAAGGCAGCGGTAGACCTGAAGGTCCAGTGGTCTGTAAGGTAAAATTACTGATTTCACCTATGGAGTTTGGTGGAGTGACAAAGAGTGATATTTGGCTTTTCTAATGGCAGTGTTCCCCATCAGAAATGGGTGTCTGGACACAAAGTGAACCAGTGAAAATATTCAAAATATAGTGTACAGCTAAACTTTTTAAACTTTTTTTAAGTGGCTAAAATACCCTTGGTTGTTGACCCTGTCCACAGCAGTATATTGCTTAGCTTTCCTCTCTGCTTCTCCAAACTGCGGGCACGCTGACCAACATCTGCTGTAACTGATGGACTGACTATCAATAAGTACCTCATACAACCACATATCAAATAATCTGAACTATCCCTTTAAGGTGTAAGTGCTGTTTTAGGGTTTATTTAGGAATCATTAGCTCGCAGAAAACTGCTTTCAGGAATGAAATGAGGCAAAGACGCAGCTCTTTCAAACAAACCTATTTATAAAACAACCAGATTATTTCCTCTGAAGGCTAAAAATACTTCAGACAATGACTGGATTACTTCTGAAGAGAGGGGTAATTGCATCATAAAATAGCTATGTGTGACTTTATTGCTGTTAGACAAAGAGCACAGACAGCTCCTGAGAGAATTATTGTTGCGTTTATTGGAGAAATCATGTCCAGGATTAGTTAACAAGTCATTTTCTGTGCTCAGCGCAGGTCCTTGTTGATCGCCTCGCAGGCCATCCCGCCTCTCGAGATGGTTTATTGGTAACGTAAACTCGGTGATGTATCATTTGACCTCGTGTGAATGGGAATGTTTTCTTTTAAGCAGTGTTTTGAAGGCCTCTGAGAAGTTTAGTTTCAAAGTGGCTGCACTTGTCATAACACAATCCAGTGATTTATCAGGAGCTGCGTTCCTATGTTCCTGTTTGTTTTTTGGTTTCTTTCTCGAGTAGGGTCCTCCTGGAGTCTGGAGCTCCAGAGTGAGGCCGAGTTTGCTGAGACATTGCTCGCTGGTAGCCTTGGGCTTTGTTTAACCATGCATAATTGAGCCCTCCTCTTGGCTTACTCCCATGGTTGCACCCTTTTTTCATGAAATGGCCAAGAATGCAAACTACCCCCCTCCACTTCAGCCGGCCTTCCCTGGAGGACCTCAATCAGACAGTCACAAAGTGTACCAGACCTGCTTATCAGAGGGGGCAGGCCTGGCATGGGCGCACATTAAACAGCACATGCACAGAGAAGTGCATGTGCATACACGCATGCACAAGAGGACGCGGCCTCAGGGATCCAGGGTCAGTTTGTCTCTTTTAAGCACTGTATTAAATATCATTTCTTTTTTATTTATACACCAGCCACGTTCACCTAAAAGTTAAATCGGTTCAGACACATTTTTATGCACAAGGTGAAAGAGCAGTGCTTTCTCCTCTCACAGCTGCTATTAAAGTGCCATTAGACAAAGTATTTGTGTCCCTCTGCTGCTTTAATTGTAGCAGAAGGAGTTTCACTGCCGCTGAATATGTTTTCCCACAGAAATGCACTTTAACTGGAGTGAATTTATATTTCTGTGTGACCGTGAGTCAGGGTGTTGTTGAAAATAAGCACGCCTTCTCTGGGTAAAATTAAAAAAAAAGGAAAAAATAATAAACACGCCGCTTCGGGCTGGATGAGCAGACTGTCAACCGCAAGGCTGATGACTCATTTCTGTGTTACAGTAATCCAAACGGCCTCTGAAAGCACTGGCAGGAGAAGAGAGCTCAGGGGCTTGAATTTCTCAAATCTTTCACCGCCACCAGTTGCTCCTGCCAGGCAGCGGAAATCAGAAGAAATACGGAACGTTCAGTTCTTTTGTGTTTTGTTCTTGGAGTAGTAGTTGTGTATGTTTACATGCACACTAATTATAGCAGCATTATTAGATATAATTGGATTGTGAGAAGAGTAAGGCAATACCCTGAATGTGGAGGCTGTCATAAACCACATTAAGTTCAACTTAAGCCATCAAGTGTTCTGCATAGATCTCAAATAAATTGATATTAGTCATACTGTTCTATATATAGTGTATATAGTTCTCACAGCTAGTCGATTGTTAGATACTAACAAGTGGTCTCATTAGCAGGTGGTCAGTGAGCCAGCAGCTAACAAGCCTGTAGCAGTATTGTATTTTTGATGCCCTCGATTTAACCTTTCTGGTTTATTTGGACTTAGAGTTGAGCTCCTCCTCTTTTTTTAATGAACAACAGGCTGCTGTGAGACATGTTGCACTCAGCATCTGTCCTGTAAGCTGCATCCAAAATCACATAGTGTATCAAAAAAAAAGTGTCCTATCATTTAACATACTTTTGTATGAATAAACAGTAGAATGTATCTTTTCAGATGAACTCCTCAGCACGTCACTTCCTGTGAGCCTCTTTGCCAGTTGGAGAGGAGTAACCATGGTAACCATGTCAATGATGAACTGGTTTAAAAAATATCTTAGACCTAGCAAAATGAAGCCTTGCTTGCACTTAAACTGAAGCGTTACTGATGTTAAGGCAGAGCTTCTTTGGTTGCTGTCTGCCTTGTCTGTTATGTTGTTGTGATCACTACTGTATTGCATTGTGGGTGCTGGTGTAGACTGTGGTGCTTGCATACTGTAATATTTCCCCAGAAGTAGCATGCACCTAGCATGCAGTTGACTTCATACAAAGGTTTTGGACATATTAAAAAATCTTGTGTACTGTTTTAGGATAGTAGAAAGTGTAGTATGGAATTTCAGACACAGCCCTCGCCTTGAGCTCCAGCCAGATATTATTTTCACGATTGATCAATCTCCTTATAGTCTTTGTTTGCTGATGTGAAAAGTTGACTGCATATAAACGTTTGCTTATGTAGAGGTGCATGGTACAAGGCATGGCAACTCAATGCCTCGATATTAGTTTGTTCTTTCAAAATATCATCCTGTACTATTAAATATCACCCCACTGTCCCTTTGAACATAATGTGGACAAATGTAATGGTGTTAGGAGGGTTGTCGGTAGTACTTTTGTCTAATTTTGAAACACAAAAAAGTACATTAGCTTATCTGCTCTCAAATCCCAAAAGCACTCAGGCTACAAGATGAGAAAATAACAGTGCATCACAGACTGGAGGATATTATTAACATGATTTTTTCAGTCGAGCTGCGGAGGGAAAGCTCTCTCTCTCACACACATGCACGCACTCTCATCCCTCCTCTCCTGATCTTATCTTATTCTGCACAATTGCAGATGCGTCTAGCTTCTGCCGTTGTTGCCACATCTCCATCAGGCTTTCTTCAGACCTGAAGGCTGTGCCAGCTTTGTGGTCCTGGCTTTTTTTCCCCTTTATAGATCTGCCTGTTATTGTCCACTATGAGTCCACTTTTTTAGTCCACTGAGATAAGAGGTGACCAGTTTCTTCAAAAAATCAATCAGGTTTGAAAATATTTTGATGTCCCTTGATTGTGTCTGAAATGAGTTTGAAAAGTGCAGGGGTAAATAGGGGTACATCTGTGTAAATATCTTGACATGAGACAGTGCTGGAATATGTGTGTTTTGGTTTCAGTAATACCTTGGAGTAGGGCAGTAGTTACTGGTCAGAATATGATGATACGTTACTGATTCGAATGTAGAACTGCGTCATTCATGGTGGATGATATGCTCACTGCTGCCTGACTGTGCTGTACCTTCCACGACTGGCTGTACACCAAAAAATACTCAAAAATCTCGTCGAGACTGCAGGCCTGCACAGGCTCGTCATGGCATGGTGTAAAAAATCAGTTTGAAGCTCCTTTGTGAGCAAATCGCCACATTTATCTGTCCTTCTAGCGTGGCCAGAGCTTTGGTTTCTCTGCCAGAGACAGAGAACAGAGAGACTGAGTGATGCATCCCACCAGCAAAAACAGCAAGAGCAATATCCCTCATTAGACTGGTTTATTGTCAGTGACAACAAGACGAAGCTGCAGAATAAAGAATTAATGTGGACGTCCCGATTTTAGAGAAAGATGCAATAACACTAAACAGTGTCGTTCATCTGGATTGGAGCAGCCGGGGCC
The DNA here is from genome assembly GCA_027495735.1 of Lutjanus campechanus. Taxonomy (NCBI): domain Eukaryota; kingdom Metazoa; phylum Chordata; class Actinopteri; order Lutjaniformes; family Lutjanidae; genus Lutjanus; species Lutjanus campechanus. Next base: position 9,836 of record JAJHUR010110823.1, on the reverse strand, counting down.
TGAGAGAGATTAAACCTGATTAGCTGTTTCATTGTGAATGTGTTAGGGATGGGTGCATCGATTCCTAAATTATCAATATTACTTATACGAAGTCTTATTTTAAATATCAGCACTGGTGTGGAAAGAACTGATACCAAAGAAAATGGTTCCATCACATGTTAGATGACATTTTAAGTACATGTACATTCTTCTTCTTTATCTTTGCTGCTTTTGTGTGCAAGAGTGCAGTGATCATTCACAAAAAGGAACATTTCTTTATTTACTATAAAAAACTGTCTTGTGTTTAAACATAGCTGTAATAAAGTAATTAACACAAATAGTAAAAAAAAAAAGAATTGGCAAATGATCTGGTAATATATTCAGAAGTAGAATAGTAGTAAATAATATTAGCTCCTTTTAACAAAAAAAGTTTTGATATTGGCGATCATGATATTAAATTTTGTATTATCACCCACCTCTATTATGTGGGCAGGTCCAGGCATTCAGAAGCTGTTGTGCCTTCTGACTAATCAACCTGATTGCACAGCCAGAGAGGTAGTCAGAGATGTAGGGCTTAAGCTGCTGCCAGCACCTACTGTAAACCACATTTCGTCCATCAGTCAGTACCAAAAATGTCATACTAGAGGATTTGTTGTGCCCTCTGTTCAGTCACAGAGATTCACAGTTTGAATCCTGAGAGTTACAAAAAATGGCAAAATAATTTAATGTCTTTTGAAAATGACAAAACAAAGAGGGAGAAAGAGGAACAGTTATCACATGTTGACACACACCAACAGACATCTGACCAGTAGGAAGTTGACACTTCTACATGGAATGTGACCTGATATGACACTTTTTTTTTTTAGATGCATTTGCAATGTGGCTGCTGTCACTAGATCAGTATTTAAAATGTTTGGTAGGGATAGTTTGTTCACCAAAGCATGGGTCCCAATGTCATTGTTCATTTCCACATTTAGACCACCTTAAAGGCCCCTCCTAACATTGGTTTACCTACAGAGGCGTTTCACTTATTCTCCTGATTAGACCTCATCTGAAGACTATGTGGCTGCAACTCAATCATTCTTATTTAGAGCTGTCACTTTTCAACAATTGAAGTTTGTACAAATTCAAACCAACACATACCTTCCCACTGTGTGGTGTCATACAACTGTTGCGCGTCTTGGAATTTTATATTGTGGCTCTAGTCTTGTCTTTATCCTGAAAAACTTTGCCAGAAACAGTGCCGCGTCCTGCCATATAAATCACGCTGTCTTACTGGTGTTGGCATTTATTCTGAATTTTTGAAAAAATTTCCGGAGAATAAGTGTGGTAACAACAGATGGTAGGATGATGTTGTACAGTTGATGTTGCTCCACTTGTGTCTGGTGCCTCCGCTGATTCGCTGGGAAGACTAGCTAGCAGGTGAGGCTTCAGATTTGTTGTCATTGAAGAGAAAGGCTGCTGCTTTTTGGTTAAGTCAGCAATACTTATCTTTGGTGGTAACTTTGCCAACTACGTTTTAGTTTCTCAGATGCTTCGGTGGACACTGGGGTCATTACAGGCTGAATTAAAAAAATGTTTGGACAAAAGTTTGAATATTGGAGAAAAGGTGACAGCCTTAACTCCTACTGGCTCATGAAGTCAAGTTCCAATCTAGCTCTACAACTTCAGCATGAGCAGAATTAGACAGAGCGCCTGTGTGCAGGTATTGTCACATTGATAAAATCCAACAAAACTTGGCACCTGAGAGGGATATGATGTTAAGGGTCAAAATAGTTATTAAATAAATAATAAATACTTGAAACCCAGTCTTGAATTTTAAGGTTTACACACTTTGGCTAACATGACTGCTGTGTTTTAATGCTTTGATATTTTTTTGCCCTGAGTTCAGCCTCACAGGTGGACAGTCATCTCAGACTACATATAAAGAAATCCTGTCATCCTCACTTAGATTAACAGACTTGAGCTCCAACCTTGACCCGAAGCTTAACCATTTATGTGGAGCCAAAAACATTTGATTGAGAGAACTTGTTTACGGCAGCTTGAGATGAAGTGATGCCAGGAACCTTTTGGTGTGGAGCAGTTACGAGTGAGTGGGGAGACCTTGTCATCACAGCCCCATGCTCACAGGACCACATTTGTGCACTCAGAGCAGAAATGGCTCAATTTTTCTACTCACAGATGCTGTGTTGTGTGCTCATATTGTGTGCATGCGTCAGGATTTTTATGTGTGTGGGTTTTGAAACTAATTAAATATTAAATACTTAGTATTTATATAGCATTCGAATACTGATTTCGGCATCAATTGCCATGGCAACGATTGAAGCTTCGGAGTATTTCAGTCAGCCCTACAGACAAGTATCAAGTAGTCAGTGAATCAGGTACAGAAGAGCAGCATTACACCTGGGCCTTACCTACAGATGCAACAAGAGAATTTGATCTATGATCTAGGTTTAAAGATGATAAAAGAAGAAAAGGATCAACATCATTCTTCAATAGCAATAAACAAATCGACCTCAGCTGGAAAAGATGCCTATAATTTCATTTCAGTAGCCATGGAAAAGACCACTTATCCCACATGACCCAAGGCTCTAAACCCCCTCATCTATTTCACTGAGATCCATGCATTGAAATGTTTTGGTCTAAACACCTGTAAAACCCTTTCTCAAGTCACTCTTTGTTAGCCACCAGTAAATGTTGCTGGTTTAATTGTGGAAAAGTGCGTTGCAGTTGTGCATGTGTCAACAGGCTCAGCGCCACTGCTATAGCCATCCAGAGGGGGAATTGAGTTGAATAAAACCTTTGCCTTGGTGACACATGGGTCCTCTTTCACCACATCAATGTTCATTTCCATGGCAACACCATCATTCAAAATGAGTGCATTAGCAGAATGAGCTCTGTTTCCTAAATGGCCAAAAATTACAAGCACCCAGCATTAAGGAGTGCAGAGGTCAGGGCCTTAAAGCCTCAACAGTAACACTGTGACCATAAAATGAGCAACTAGAGCGACAGGAGAAAGTCAGTCATTATTATGTCATTGTTAATCACTTTGTGGTTAAGTTACATTTAAAGGATCAAATATACATATATATATGTATACATAATATGAGCTCATGCAGTCAGTTTATGGACCTCTGCAAAAAAAATGATAATGATAAAACAACGATTGAATCTCTTTTCATCTCTTCATGTCATTTCATCTTTTCATTTCTCATGTCATTTTACAAAAACAAATTATTGTGAGAAGTGTCAAGATACTTTTAGCGATAAATACTGGTATCAGTAAGCTGTGTCAGTTTTTTCATGAAAATGAGAATAATGATGTAAACATAATTACCTCTAATATCAAATAATATCGCATTTGAAATATCAGACAAAATAAATAGTTTTTCAAAATTGTTCAGCCCTAGCATACATCATCATATCAAAAGAATTGCATTTTCTCTGTTTTTCAGTCAGTTAAAATTCTAAATATTGGTCTGTTTTGAGAGTCGGTAAGGGTCCAGTCTGCAGTCACTTTATTTGCAATGCATCAAATTCCAAGAGGTCTTGTATTTGTCTTTCTAAAACCTGCAGATAGATAGTAACTTGTAAACGGAGCTGCTGGTTCTATCGCTTGCAGCGCTGCGAGGAGGTTCAGACTCTCTGTCTGGTGACAAAAGGCCAGAGGAGGGAGAGAGGCAGGCATGGAGCCCTCCCCCCTCCTCCCTTTTCTCGGTGAGGGAAGCGGGCAGAGAGCGGGTGTTGGAGAGGTGTGGGGGGTTGAATGGGACCAGCTAGTGACCTCAGGCAGAAAGAATGTCCCCGTTTGCTCAGTCGGCCCGCTCCCCTAGCAGCGCTCCACACAGTCATCAGCGCTGGGGCCTTTGTGTTCACCTTCCAGACCCCAAACTCCAGAGCAGAGGCCACAGACGAGCACACAGCAACACCTCGCAGCCCCTGCTGCTGCTCTGTTCACTATAATCTCACTGTTCCTGCAAGTTCGGCCCCTCCAAAGTCTTCGGTTTTGAAGGCAGTGTCTCTGAAGAGTTGCTTCAAATGGCGTTCTTCCTCGACGCTGCTTTTTTCTCTTTGCTCCACGCTACCAAAATGCTAATTGCTCCTCAGTCTCAAAGTCTTAAAAGTCTCACCTATTGTGTGGACAGCATTCCTCGGCTGCTCCAGCCATTTATGTGGGTGTTAATGTATTGCCATCTCCCAGCATTGTGACACTGTGTTTGTGTGTGAAATACAGCGATTGCATAAATTTCAGTGTTAAAAAGAGAGCAAGAGGGGGGGCAGATTTCCCATGCTGGGACACCCATGCTGGGACACCCATAAAATCAATGGTGGCTCGGGACGACAATTAAATCTGACTAATCCAGCAGATTTATGAGATCCGTGTGCTTCGTCTGCCAGGCTCGGGTGAAGTCATCGTGCTGCCAGAGAGACACCGCTGCTGTTAAATGAATTTGAATGGGCGAGCTGTAAGGGGTGCATGGCAGGGGCTGTCTCTTATACACATCTAACATCATTCTTCAATAGCAATAAACAAATCGACCTCAGCTGGAAAAGATGCCTATAATTTCATTTCAGTAGCCATGGAAAAGACCACTTATCCCACATGACCCAAGGCTCTAAACCCCCTCATCTATTTCACTGAGATCCATGCATTGAAATGTTTTGGTCTAAACACCTGTAAAACCCTTTCTCAAGTCATTCTTTGTTAGCCACCAGTAAATGCTGCTGGTTTAATTGTGGAAAAGTGCGTTGCAGTTGTGCATGTGTCAACAGGCTCAGCGCCACTGCTATAGCCATCCAGAGGGTGAATTGAGTTGAATAAAACCTTTGCCTTGGTGACACATGGGTCCTCTTTCACCACATCAATGTTCATTTCCATGGCAACACCATCATTCAAAATGAGTGCATTAGCAGAATGAGCTCTGTTTCCTAAATGGCCAAAAATTACAAGCACCCAGCATTAAGGAGTGCAGAGGTCAGGGCCTTAAAGCCTCAACAGTAACACTGTGACCATAAAATGAGCAACTAGAGCGACAGGAGAAAGTCAGTCATTATTATGTCATTGTTAATCACTTTGTGGTTAAGTTACATTTAAAGGATCAAATATACATATATATATGTATACATAATATGAGCTCATGCAGTCAGTTTATGGACCTCTGCAAAAAAAATGATAATGATAAAACAACGATTGAATCTTTTTTCATCTCTTCATGTCATTTCATCTTTTCATTTCTCATGTCATTTTCTGCAACAAATTATTGTGAGAAGTTTCAAGATACTTTTAGCGATAAATACCGGTATCAGTAAGCTGTGTCAGTATTGACATCTGTATAAAAAAGAACCTAATGATACCAATCCCTAATCATAATTTTAATGGGGTTTTTTCATGAAAATGAGAATAATGATGTAAACATAATTACCTCTAATATCAAATAATATCACATTTGAAATATCAGACAAAATAAATAGTTTTTCAAAATTGTTCAGCCCTAGCATACATCATCATATCAAAAGAATTGCATTTTCTCTGTTTTTCAGTCAGTTAAAATTCTAAATATTGGTCTGTTTTGAGAGTCGGTAAGGGTCCAGTCTGCAGTCACTTTATTTGCAATGCATCAAATTCCAAGAGGTCTTGTATTTGTCTTTCTAAAACCTGCAGATAGATAGTAACTTGTAAACGGAGCTGCTGGTTCTATCGCTTGCAGCGCTGCGAGGAGGTTCAGACTCTCTGTCTGGTGACAAAAGGCCAGAGGAGGGAGAGAGGCAGGCATGGAGCCCTCCCCCCTCCTCCCTTTTCTCGGTGAGGGAAGCGGGCAGAGAGCGGGTGTTGGAGAGGTGTGGGGGGTTGAATGGGACCAGCTAGTGACCTCAGGCAGAAAGAATGTCCCCGTTTGCTCAGTCGGCCCGCTCCCCTAGCAGCGCTCCACACAGTCATCAGCGCTGGGGCCTTTGTGTTCACCTTCCAGACCCCAAACTCCAGAGCAGAGGCCACAGACGAGCACACAGCAACACCTCGCAGCCCCTGCTGCTGCTCTGTTCACTATAATCTCACTGTTCCTGCAAGTTCGGCCCCTCCAAAGTCTTCGGTTTTGAAGGCAGTGTCTCTGAAGAGTTGCTTCAAATGGCGTTCTTCCTCGACGCTGCTTTTTTCTCTTTGCTCCACGCTACCAAAATGCTAATTGCTCCTCAGTCTCAAAGTCTTAAAAGTCTCACCTATTGTGTGGACAGCATTCCTCGGCTGCTCCAGCCATTTATGTGGGTGTTAATGTATTGCCATCTCCCAGCATTGTGACACTGTGTTTGTGTGTGAAATACAGCGATTGCATAAATTTCAGTGTTAAAAAGAGAGCAAGAGGGGGGGCAGATTTCCCATGCTGGGACACCCATGCTGGGACACCCATAAAATCAATGGTGGCTCGGGACGACAATTAAATCTGACTAATCCAGCAGATTTATGAGATCCGTGTGCTTCGTCTGCCAGGCTCGGGTGAAGTCATCGTGCTGCCAGAGAGACACCGCTGCTGTTAAATGAATTTGAATGGGCGAGCTGTAAGGGGTGCATGGCAGGGGGCTGCAGAAGCCAGCCCGCAGCAGAATTTCTTTTTAGATTGGATTCAGACTTGGATTCTGATGAATGAAGACTCACCCAGAGGAATTCAGCCTTCACTCTCTGAGCTGGGAGCTCAGTATGCTGAACCTGGGCTCGCTGTGGTGTAGGCATGTTCCTCTGGATGTGTTTGCAAGGTGTAGAACTGCGGCAATCGATTGTTTTCATGTCTCATAGTGTTTTGAAAACGTCGAAAATATTGACCAAAGGCAACCAAAGTGAGGTCTAAAAGTTGAGAACCAGCAGCCAGTAAAGTCTTTTGATAACAATGAATAAGTAAGGCCAATATTGGCAGCAATGATGAATGATGCAAATTCTCAGTGGATCATCAGGCTGATACATTTCAATATGCCAATTGATTAATCGTTTTAGCACTGCTGTTCATGCGTGTGTCAACTTTAGGATCATCCTCCTTCCAGCCAGCTATTGTTGGTCTGTCTGTGAATGTTGCACAATAGCAGGGAAGAGTGGAGGAGAGGTTTTGGGGGGAGGTTTGGAGAGCAGCCTGCTGTATTGATTGTGTATGAGTTGTGAATGGAATCCTATTGGGATCAATGGTTGAAGTAATTAAACGGAGGCACAGGCAGGATGTCGCCAGCGTTCGTCCAGCCATCTGCTCCACACTGACCTGCTGTTGTGGTTGTAAAGGAGAGAGATTAGAGGCAGACAGTATGATGCGTTTTGACTTCAAGTTTCAGTGGCTTACCCTGATTCAGATTTTTTACTTTAGCCTCATGCTTGATGCCCAAACCTAACTAGCATATGGGAGAAGTTAGCCTTTAGATTTCTGGGAGATATTTTGCTATTTTAACCCAAATCATGCTTCTTTTTTTTTTCTCAAAACTTTACCAAGAGGGCTTTCTGGCATAAAGCTATGAGGGCTAACTTCTCCCAACAGCACGTAACCAACCTAACCATTGAAGTGAAGCCAGTAAGAGTCAGAGTAGGGCAGATCTTGCCAAGAAAAGCATCGGGATCCATGACAACGTGTCCATTAGCAAACTTGTTAGCTTAGCCCGGTCACCATAGGACAATAATTTCACTGAGTTTATTCAACTGATATATGTTTTTGTCATTGACTTCAGTCTGTCAATTTTACCATTGCCTCTTTGTGGACCAGTTTATTTAGACAGAGGAGGTTGCTACATTCCTAATTAAGCTACAATAGCTCCCTGTATTTTGCACTGTTCTGCTTACCATCCACTTAAAGTTGAGCGCTGTCAAGACAGCTTACTGTTGGTCAACGGTGCACATTTACAGTCCACTTAAACTGAATACAATGTGAAAAATTTGTGTGCACTTATTGAATACACTGCAACATTTCATCATTTTTTAAACGTCTGTTTGATCAGGCTTTTAGTGAGGTTGTGCATTGAATTATGGGTGATAAGGCTTGTCTCACACTCAACCTTGCAGCTCATCTCAAAGGTGTTGATTGGGTTAAGCTCTGTGCAAACTAGTGACATCTTTCCATACTAAGCTGAGAAAATCTTTTCTTTAGAGGCCTGGCTTTGTACATTGTGGCACTGTCATGTTGAAATAGGAAAGTGACGTCTCAAACTGTCAAAGTTTACGTATTACCGCATGCTGGAATTAAGAAGCCGAGCCCAAACTATGAAACACAACCCCAAACCAAAAATAGATAAAAAGGGGTGTTTGCATACTTTTGTCCATGTAGTGTATCTGCAGCAGCTCGTTGGCTAAACTCTACTTGAATATGTAGATTGTAAATGTAAATTTGTTTTCTTTCTTTTCAGGGCGGAGGCTGCGAGGGAAAGCGTTCTATAACGTCAACGGGAAGGTCTACTGTGAGGAGGATTTCCTGGTGAGTCACATGTGTGATTATTGATGATTATTGATTTTGCTCTGTGATGAGCAGATCCGCTGGTATCATCGCCTCCTGAAGGGGTGGAGCACAGAACGAGGGATTAGGATCTACATTCTGCAAACCTCCAGAGGAAACAGACATGGCGGCTACAATTAGGAGTTTAGCACCACCCCTCCAATTCACGCTAATTTCCCCCAAATTTCCCCAAGGAACCCAATTACCCCCCGAGCTGCTCGCCAGCACTTACAATTAAGAGAAGGAAGGAGGACAGCTGTAGCTCTCAGGCTCCTGGTCCATCTGCTTCAGGTTATAGGGCAGACACCAGGGCTGCACTCATGATGCCTTCATGTTCTGAAGGCATCATGAGCAAGTTCTGTCGTCAGGGGACCCTCTCATATTAAAACAATAAATGATTATGTCATGGGATCATGGGAGTTGTTGTCTTAAACAAAACATCATAACTGATGAAAATCTATCAGGCAGAACTCATGTTCATGGACGTAGCCCTGCAAACTCAACAAGATGAAAGTATGACATTTCTGATCATTGCATTTATTGTTCTGTAGCTGTATGTAATGCGCACATTTCCAAACATGGTGGAAGACGCTTACAAAAGGTTCCCGTAACATAAATGTTGAAAACAAAGTTGTTGTCCACACTGCCTCGCAACACATGGTCTCATCTGCTGTCAATACTTCCCGTTTATCGGCAGCTTCCCCTCAGAGCTGAACTTGTTGATCTGTTAGGAAATGTTACAATTCCTGTTTTACACTTCACAATCAGTGCCTTTCAGTGATGAGCTGATGCTGGAGGTCAGATGACGGGATGAGACTAATCTTCTTCCGCCGCCCTCATACCGCTAAGACTCGACTAGTCAGGCTTGTCACCCCGGGGGTGTCTCGGGGGGTGGCAGATGGTAGATCTGGAGTGGAGATGTCAGGGCAGGGGGCAGCCTGCCCATCACCACCTCCCACCTCCACCTGGTAACCATGTCTCCTCTACCAGCCCCCCCGAGTCATCAGGTCACGACCCTGAGGGGGCAGATGGTCACCTTCATTATCTGCCTGCACTCGGGCTTTAAGAGAAAGGAGTTATCAGTGTGATGCAGGGTGTTTTGTTTCCTGTAACACATAAAAGGCATCTCACACCCAATTTGTCCAGTAGAGATGCTCGCTGGACAACAACCGCATGGCAAGTCTCAAATGTGCATGGATTTAACTGCATGAATATGTTGGAGGTATAGCTGCAACAATTAATTGACTAATTAATTAGTTGTCAGCTAATAAATTAATTGCCAACTATTACTACTATTGAATTTATTTATCAGTTTGATTAATTTTTAATGAAAAAAAGTCACAATTCTCTGATTCCAGCTTCTTAAATGTGACTATTTTCTGTCTTTAGTCCTCAGTGACAATA
>JAJHUR010110820.1:961-27983 GCA_027495735.1 Lutjanus campechanus | reverse complement strand
TTTTAGTCTGTGATGTGCATCGTCACATAAACATACATCATATACAAGGAAACATATTATTCTTACACTTGGTTGAAGCAAATGTGAAGATGTAATTAACTGATAAAAGGCAAATATCAACAGAAACTCTTGCGCCAAACCTTACTTTAATGTAAAATTACTACAAATATTGACCCTGGGGGCTTATGTGGACCTCAGTGGTGTCCACTCCACTGATAGCTGGATGTGGTAAAGTGCTATTGGATGTTCATCCAACATCAACATCACAGCACCTCGGGACAGCCGACTGCCTGAAGTCAGCTGCCTTCATACGACTTCAAAGGTCTTCTCACTGGGGGGGCGGCACCGTTCCCTTCCCCCACTGCTGTTACCCAAAGGAGTGGCAGCCCTTCATGTTATTAACCATCAACATATGATACATACAACCCTGTGTTTAAGCATATGTAGGGAGTACACACACAATATTGGGCTGTGTGTCATGTGTCTGAATGCTTGGCTCTGTGTTCATTTGTTTCTGCCATATCTTCATTTGAACTCCATTTCCACTTCATTAGTTGTTTGTCTGTCTGTCTCCATCTTTCTCTCATTTTTTCTGATAAGTTTTTTCTTTCTTTTTTTCTTTCTTTCTTTATTTTTTAACCACAGAGCAGTGTCATCAAGCAAAGTTTGGTTTTGATGACACACTTTGTTGCTTTATAACTAGCAGTGGGGAGGAGAAGTACTTAGAAATTAATACCACAAAAAAACACTCAAGGACTGCTAGGGACTGCAAGTCATCAACAACTTCTAGGCTAAAAACTAGGACTGTCTACTTGTCACACATTATTGATATTATTTAATTATTTTAATATATATTTTTGGGGCATGAAGCCAGCCAGTCAGAAGCTGTTTCCCAGTAGAACCGCTAACTGAGCTAACTGGCTAATGGTAGAAGAAGAAGAGCAAGAAGAGCAAATTTGTTTTTGCTTTTCACAGACATGAGTCACAAAATACTTTACAAGAAGTTAAACAATAAAAACAAAAGATGGAGGGACCACTATGGTCACACAAAATGGTAGCTGCAACACAGCAGCAGTGTAGTGGCGACTACAGTGTAATGCAGCTCCTGAATGGAGTTTGAGGTGCTTTTTTTCTGAGGATAAATGAAAAGTGGTGGAGTAAGACTCTTGTCAACAACCAACAGTTTAGTCAACCAGTTGGGGCAGCCCTTCTAAAAACAAGGCTTACCTGCTAGTCTGTCGCAGCCCACATTTTGGCCTTGGTTGAGGCTCAAAAACTGTCATTGACAGAAAAGTTTTGTTTCATCTTAAACTTTGGAATCTGCGATTTATTCCAATGTGTTGTAATCCACTTAAGTTAGACACAATATGAGATGAATACGTGGCTTTGCTGCCATCTCTGCTGTGTGTCTGCGTGGTCGCCATACTGGAGTGTTCATGGTCCGCCGTAAACAAACGGGAGATGCAGACTTCCCTACAAAACTGACAGTAACTCCTTCAATTCTGAACCTATTTTCATGAAATTTGGTTTGTTATATACATGAGGAATTGGACATGATAGTGGAAATATTTATAGTAAATCACATTATTGTACAAGCTGTACCTAAAATGTAATATGTAAGGGATGCTATTGGTTCAGCTCCCATGCAAACTATAAAGCAGGCTGATGTTCAATCACTGTATTCAGAGTCAGGCCAGGTGAGAAAATGTATAGTTTATTTTTGAGCATTGCAAGTACTCGCAATGCTGCACAGGCTCTGTGTTTGTGAGCCTTATCTTGGCGCTTGCAGATGGACCACACAGCATCCTGCTGTTTCTCCTCTGATGCACTCACATGAAGCAAAGTTGCTGCACTCCGCTTCTGCACACATACACACATTGTCAGGTACCTGTTAAAATATTTATCAGGACAGCAAATAAATGACAGCAATCCAAAATATTGTTAACAGCTGTTTGCAGATTAGAGTGAGTGACGTTTTATCATATTTACACATGAGAGATTAGTAATATCCCCTGTGGTGAGATTGCTTCTAAATTTTGAAGCCAGAGGGAAGAATGTAAAGGATTACCTGTGAGACAGTCGACAGCTCATTAATCCATTGCTGTGATTTAGAGCAGCCTATTCTAAGGAAAGGAATTGCATGCATGCTTGTGTCCCTTTGCTGGTTTTCAAATTAGTGATACAACCTGAAGTGGTCATTATCAGTTTGTATTCTGAGTGGCCACCATTCATTTGAAATGCAACACATAAACAGCACAATACTCAGAGCTTCTCCGACTAATTATCTTCTCCTTTCATGGGAGAGGGTTTCTTTTATATTCCTACTTAGCCCATTGTGCATGACACATCATTTTCAAACAGACTAAATTAGCTAAGATAAGCCTTTATTGATCTCTGCAGGGGAAATTCAGGAGGCATAGTTCGGATGATAGTCTAGGCAAGGCATTTATTTATATTGCACATTTGATACACAAAGGCAAAGGCAAGGTGCTTTCCAGAATACACACGTAAAAACCTGATAAACGAACTGTAAAAATAATAAACCCAAGAAAGAATACACAGAATAAAAACAATAAAAGCAAAGAGGAAAATGCATAAAACAATAAAAAGCAAAACAATTAACAACAATGGTGAATAGGTAAGTCTTTAGCTTGGATTTGAAAGTAATTAGCAATGTTATAAGTGTTAGCTCTTCTGGCAGTTTGTTCCGCATAAAAACTAAGGGAAGCTTCAGGAACAGCCAGTAATCCAGAACCAGCTGACCTGAGAGGGTCTGTACCGGGTCAGGAGATCTGATAAGTGTCTTGGATCGTTCAGTAATTTATGGACAAGTTGTAAGACTTTGACGTTGACTCTGGAAGAAACTGGCAGCCAGTGAAGTGATCTGAAAATGGGAGTTGAGCCTCTCTGGTCCTTGTAACAGCTCAGCAGCTGGAGCTGTCTGACTGCTGTCATAGACAGACCTGTAAATAGACCCCCGCAGCAGTCCAGCCTGCGAGAGATAAAAGCATGTACAAGTTTCTATAGGTAATGCTCTGACATTAAGCTTCTGATCCTTGTAATATTTTTAAGATGATAGATGGCAGATTTTATTATTGATTTAATGTGAGCACTGAGGTTTCTGGCTTGATTTTTGGTCCTCGAGGACAGACTATTGAGGTGAGAAGGGGCTTTAAGGTGTTCTCACATTAGGTATGATTGCTTCCCGACCATGCCTGAGTACAATTGCCCCCTTCCCCTTCCCTATCCGAGTATACTTGCATTATCATGTACACAACGTTTGTTTATGTTGTTGCTATGGTGTAGAAGAGCCGGCTAATCGCAAGATCCCAACAGCAGTCCACTTACTTGTTTTGGTATGGTTGGTCTCCACACCTGATGTGAACTGTACTCAAGTACACAACTTTGGGGTCAAGCGTTCCCTGATCTGGGCCCACGTCCCTGATGTGAAAGCCCTCGTAGTCTTTCTTCACTGGCCCCAAAAACAATGACTTCAGATTTTTCTTCATCTAACTCGACAAAATTTTGGAACATCCAGCTACGAATTTGTTTAATGCACTTTCCAACGGATTATATTAAACTGTATTTATTTAGTGACACAGCTATATATATTTGTGTGTCATCAGCATACCTGTGATAAGAAGCCTTAAAGTTTTGAACAATATCTGCTCTATATAGAGATTAAATAGCAATGGTCTGAGAATCGACCCTTGGAGAACTCAGCACATTACTGGGAAATGGTCTGATGTGCAGCTACCAGTTCAGTAGTCACTAGTCTCTGTATTGATGGTTGTGTATTAATATATTGTAATCAGTCGTATCAAATGCTGCAGTAAGATATAATAATACAAGGACAGAGACTTTACTTGAATTGATGTGGAGATTAATGTCATTCAGCAGATAGCAGGTGAGCAGATATTAGCTTTCTGAAATGCCTGTTACGGTTATTCTGAAACATTTTGTTCAGTTGTGTGATGGAAGAAGGCACACTTAGTGCAACTAATATTTAAAAGTAACCAGAATTAATTAAGCAAATGTGTTTATTTTATTTCTAAAAAACTTTTCCTGAAGCCAGAACCACACCAGATGTGAGCAAATTAATTAAAAATATTGAATTCATACCAAACCGGCAATGATTTATCACTATTGCATGACCTGACTGTGCACATTCAGTTTTGCAAGGCATGTTTTTATAGCAACAGTATTTCAGTTTACTTACGTAGAAGTAAAGATAGATGTGTAAAAAAAAGACTCAACTTCTTTACTCAAGTAAAAGTGAAAAAGTACAAGCTCTGAAATGTACTCAAACTTTAAACGTAAACATGTGCAAAGCTCACTGAAGCTCATATATTCTAATGGGACTATTATACTTAAACCATTCTAACTTCAGATAAAATAAGAAACATACACTGAAAATGGTAAACATTAACTTTGCTCCAATGTGCAAATCAGATTTCAGTGTCAGCAACAGAACCTGAAGGATTATGATCAACACGAGAGCACACTTCTGATCTAATTAACCATAAGATTATCAAAGTGTTTTGTTCAGCAGGAGCTGTTTCCCAAACATCTTTGAATCAAGGCGTGTTCTTTTTGGTCTAAAAATGAGTCCTGCGGTACTAAAACAGTCTCTGACAGGCAGCTGACAGACAGACAGCTGTTAAAATGTAGGGAGTAAAAGTAAAAACTCAGAAAAATAAATACTCAAGTAAAGTACCTACTTAACTACTGTAATGAAGTATTTGTACTTAGTTACAGACAACCTTTGGTCCTAAGGCATATGAACTGGTTTACAGATGAAAAACTCCCAGTGACATTTAATTTAAGTTAAAAGCAGTGAGCTAAATGCATCTACTTTTGACACCTGATATGTGATGATAGTATTGACATGAGCTGCCTTTTATGTTACATACCAGCAATAAGTGTCATTCTGTCAGTCAGTCATTTGCTTGATTACTGCTTATCTGCACTAATGTAAACCAACAGCAGTGAGAATGATTTAATTGATTTAGAAAACTGAAGCATGTCATTATCATGTGGTGATATATATTTTTAGGATCTTAATTACCATAAATGTGGGAGTTAATGTCAGTAATAATAAATGTCATAAGCAGTTACTTTTTTAGCTCCACTTAAATGTCACACATACGTCTATTAATCCTGGAATATTCACACACATACTACAAACGACCACTACCTGAATCATGTCCTGCAGTATACTATAATGGCCTGCACTTATGTTTTGGTCAAGTGACATGAAATTACAGCCACACCAGTTTATGTAAGTTCTGGTTTAGGTTTTCAGGCGATTATTGTTGTACATAAAGAGGAGTGAAAATATTGTTTATATTGTGAAATTATGTTAATCCTCCATGTAATCCCACGCTGGTAGAGGCAGCAGGCAATTAGCTTAATATAGCATAAATGCTGGAAGCACAAGAAGCTTAGCTTTAGTTTTAGTGTGGATTTAACAAATCATACAAAATGTGTTAATGAGTTTTAGTGGTGCTGGTAGATTCTTTGAACTAGACAAGCTGTATTTCCCCTGTTTGTAGTTTTTATGCTAAACTAAGATAACCGGCTGGTGTCTGTAGTTTCATATGTAACTCAAAAACATCTGAGTATTAAACTTCTTATCTAACTCTCACCAAGAAAGTCAGAATTTCAAATGATTGTCTTTAGATTTGATGCTGTCTTAAGAGTTTAACATGCTTTTGGCAACTTTGCACAAGACTGCATGTGCTCAAATTTCATATCTTTCAGTCCCAGAGGTGCCAAGTAACTAAGTTAAACATTTCCTCAAGTGCTGTCAAGTCTCAAGTACATTGAGGAACTTGTTACCTGGCTTATTTAGTGCTTCTACTCTGCAGAGGCAATACATTATCAAAGATGTGCCCTGGTCAGTTGAGGATATTTTATTTTTAGCTGTTTAATGTGAGGTAACCCTTTAATCTCTTATTTATGGGTCTTGGGACACAGAAAATGCTTGAATTTTCACTTGTATTTGATTCGGTTAGATGAATTTGGGACCAGGAGGAGCAAAAGTGAACTCCTCAGCTGTGAAGACTCTTATTAGGAAAAGACAATACAACAGCAGAGACAGCTACCAAACCGACAATAAGGTCAGTGGCGAAAGGCAGTTGCACACGCCCCACTGAAAGCTGTTATGGCAGGGCTTAGTGCACGCTAGTTTAATGAGGACAGACTTTGTTCTGAGTGAAAAAATATTTTTATTTGACATGTGCACAATGGGTTGAAGAATGTGAAGAGTCTCTGTTAATGAGACCCCATCGTGGAATATATTACATATACGCATATATTTTAAGGGAATGATGAAGCTGTAGTAGAACAGAGAACCCCTGTGGGGTCTAGACGCAGATGGTGGTGCTGATGAGATGAAGATGGTGCTGGGCATGAAGAGGAGTGGGCTTTGATGAGCTTAGTTTGGCACTGGATCTGATAAATGGGAGGTGACTGGGGCTGAGGAGGGCCGAGACAATTGTTTAAAATGACAGCTGACAGCAGCACAGAAGAGTGCAGATTTAAAGTTTGACAGCAGCAGCATAGAGATCGCAGCAAAATCTGCTTCGTTTAACAGAAAGAAAAGTGAATACCCACAATCAGCTGATTAAGTGGGAGTAGGAGGAAGATGGAGACATGGACAATTGTGAATGAATGCAGCATAAAGGTGGTCTTCCTGATTCAGTGCACATTGAGTTTCATTTATTGTATGAACTGTACATGCATGTTCACATAGGCGTATAGTTATTTTACCAACAGTCGAATGAGTGTTGGGAAAGAAGAGAGGTTGCAGGCAAAGCAGGGAGAGCAGGGAGTCACTGGCACACTCAGGCCATATGTTTGAAAGACGGGAGGGAGACTACCCCCCCTTGTTTGCCCCAAGTAGATAAAACATGAAAAGTGCCCTCTAAAGTGGCACGGTGCAGTGCCACATAGGCTGGCCTACATCAGGCCAGTGCCAGGATTTCAATCTTTGATGGGCCTGCCTCCGTCTTCTGGCTCTGGTGGCTCAAACTTGCCTGGACATGTGCAATAAAGCTGCCAGACAGCACGTCCATGTTACAGGTCGTTTGCAGGTCATGGTGGCGCTTGACACCGAAACAGCGGCGCCGACGTGCCACCAGCTTTTCAGAGCGGTGAACGCTGCTCATTATTTCATGATTTTTAGATCTCATTTTACATACTTCATTCAAATGAGGCTGGGTGGCTAATAACGCATTTTTCTGTGGTGTGACAAACTCAGAACACACATTTATTGTTGCTTTACATCGTCTTTAATAGTATTAATTATTGTCCTTTAACAGTCCAAGTAGTCTTGAACAAAAATGACTGATAGGACATTTGGTAGATTATGACCCTTTAAAATCTTTTTCTAAAACCCTTTCAGTACTGAGATAGCTTATTATTTTCCTGTCGCAGTTTGAATTTATTATAAGCAGCACATGTGGGTAAATAGCTCAGATTGCTGTGAAAATGAAACCCAGTATCTTACCTATCATGTTTACTTTTGCTGAGGATTGTGAAGACATGTAGGGATCATTTGTTTGGATGATCTGGCTAAGTTATTCTTTGTTTAAAAGTTGTTTGCAGAGAGAGAGAGAGAGAGAGAGAGAGAGAGAGAGAGAGAGAGAGAGAGAGAGAGAGAACTGCTGGGTGAGCAACACTGACTTTTAAAAGGAGAGAGAGCTGCCCACTGCACTGTCATTTTTTTCTCAACAGAAACAGTTTCTGTTTTTGAGACAATCTTGGGACAATCAAGTCAAGCAGGAATCCCACCCACATCTACTGAATCCACGGTTCCCTCTTTGACTGAACTGGGTCAAGCCTAATTACCTAACTCATCACACTTCATTCAGACTTGACAGAAACACAATAAAACTCGCCAGAACCATCTTGGTTCGTCTTTCCACTGCTCACAACAATCACTGATTCTAGCTCGGTGGAAATAAATCCTTAATCCACTGAATCCGATGTGAAAATAATCAGCTTTTTCCTGCTGCAGCAAACATTCACAGTAACTTGAATTTATTAAAATGGTAAAATGGCCTGTTGTGATCCAGACTTCACACATTATAGTAGATTAATAAATATTGCATTTTACGTTTTTTTTAAAGGAAAAGATTTTTTGGCCTTTATTGTGCATTTAAATGTTAATTTTTATAATTAAAAATAAAAGATCAGGAAATATTGGCTTCCCGGTCATTTAGGATGGGCCAGTTGTACAAGGGGGTGGGCTCAGGCTCCTTAGGTCCATCTATAAGGCTGCAGCTGCCCTAGAAAATAAGTTGGCTTCCACATGCCTCTAAATGGTTTAATAGTTTCCTGTGCATTTTTTATACAAAGGTGCAGTAGCTCTACTTAAGTCACATAAAACAATGTAATCTAAACCAAGAACTGGAAATGTTTCACCATATATACAGCTGGTTTTTATTTTTTTACCCCTGCCCCTCAGAAAGCCTGAATCCACCACTGATCAGAACCATGATGGTTAAAATGCAAACAAGCATCAGCACCTGAGAGCAGAGGAGCTGTCTTTTTCACTGTGATGCTGAAATTGCTGCTGACTTTAACAAAAGGTAATTTTCGGTGCAATAATTTCTCGAGTGCACTCATATTTGATATAAAGGCAAGATATGGCACTAAAATAAAGCCTGGCACACAACAGACACAGAGACAGGAGAGAGCTGCAGTGTTAAACAAAAAACAACACCATGTCCTGAAAAGTGGCCAGCTATACCCAGTCCAACCAGTGATTTTAGTGTACATCAAAGAGCCAAGACACCAAAATGTCACTTATTTTTTAGTTCAGATAAAATCACCTTAATATCCTTTTATTATTCACACACAGCAGCTTCACCCACATCCAAAAAACATCTTCACAATGTCAGAGGCACTCGCTGCCGACCTGAGAACCTGTTAAACAGGAGCACAGCAGCCCATCAGATACACGTTATCCCCTTGAATAAGAACTACTCGCCTATATGCATGAGATTCCATGAGCTTTGCACTGAGCAAAAACTCTCACAAATATATTTCATCTTCAACAGCTTATCAGTCTTGACAGATGTTCGCCTAAACTAGCTAACATTGCATCATTTTGTCACATGATCAAATAGAGACTTAACATTGGACAACATGAACATCCATATTACCCATTAATCATCAGTACATATTTCTGTAAAAATACCAAAGAAAATTTAAAAAAAATACCCCTCCCCATGTTATTATTACTATTATTTAGTTTTGTAGTTTATGTTGGATAACCATATAATTTTGTTATAGATTTCTCTATTATTGCTATTTTACCAAAAATAAATGAAATCCATGACAAGGACTGGTTTGCCTTTTCAGTTCTTCTTTAACAATCCATGCTTGTAAGGGCCTATTTTCCGACAACACAATGTTGGAGGCCCCACACAGCCTCACAGGCCCCAGTGCCTCTGCAGTGCCTGCACTTTTGTATTTATACCCCTGATAGGGATCGTTGTTTCAACACTTAAAAAAGCTTTCGACTGAGCTTTTCCCTCACAAGCGACCTCTTGTGGCCATGCAAAGATGAAAATCTATATCTATACGTATACATACCCACAATAACTCTTCCAAACTTTAACCAAGCAGTTTTTGATGCCTTGTAGAAGGAAGTAAAAAAACTGATTTAGACTAAATTCAAAATAGTTTATATGGTTTTTATGGATAGATTCGTCTGGACCCACAAAATCCAGGAATAAAAGAATTCTGTTTCTGAGACATATGGTTCAAAAGTTATTGGTCCAAATGTAGTTTGTTGTTATAGCGCCACCATCAGGCCAATCTGTACATTTTTTTTGTGTCTGAGTAGTAGTTAAGATTTCCAACCTATCGACTGAGTTTGGGAACTGTAGCTGTTATATTTTTGGAGATACAGATAGCATTGAACAATAGGGTCAAAGCCCTAAAGAGATAAATGTAGTGACAATAGCTTACTGCCGGTTTTGACTTATTGCCAAACAAACTTGCTGGAGACAACATTTACTTGTTGTCATATCTAACACTTCAAGCTTTAAAGCTGTGTGTGTACACAGACCCCCTCCTCAGTTGTTCAGTTCTGCACATGAATCATGTCTGACCTACACCGGCGTCAGCAGGACATGTGCTGTGTGTCACATGTACATGCACATTATATGCGTGGGGCATGTGGTGTGGTGAAACCAAGCACACCCCTGAGCTCAGACAGGCTCGCTGAAGTTCACCTCGGGTTCTCTCAGGTTTCACTCGCTCAGTTCCTCCTAAACTTTTGCTTCATTTTCTCCTGTCAGAACTTTGCTGTGTCCCATGAGGAAACAACCAGGGAGACCATGTCGGACGGGGAGCTTTTCAAAGCAGAGAAAGTCTTTATCGAGGAGGCTGTGGAGGGAGGAGCAGGAAACATAATCCAAACAGGGACAAAACTTCAAGTGAGTACAGCATGAGCACTCTCAATGTCATGTGGAGCTTTTAACAAAGAGCTTCGACGTATTACAATACGTCTGTGTACGTGTAAATTATGTATTTAATGTGTGCTTATGCAGTGTAAATATATACTCATCAAGCTGACATGCATAATGAAGCACTGTCATGAAATAAATCTAAAAAATGACATGACTTTTGAAAGTGGACGTTTATTGCCTTTCAAATCTGACAGTTTAATTAGATCCTTATGTGCAGCTAGTCCTTTTTAATAGGATCTTTCTATTATGTTTTTTTAATGAATGTCACATACCGACTTCATCAAATTCTTGCTTTTTCTCACAAAATTGACAGCACTTGTGTTAACTCCTTCCACATTTAATTTTCAGGTCCTCTTTGGCTTCAAAATGAAAGTCAAATAAAGAACAATCACACTTTAGTAACAACTTAATAAAAACTTTCTTGTTTTTCAGCTAAAGCCGTCAGTGGATCACATGAGCCTCTCTCAAACCAAAGCCTCCTCTTTAGTCAGTGCTGAAAATACGCCCAACCACGTCGCTGCCGGGACAGCCTCTATGGAAACAGCTGTTGATAAACACAGCGACATTTCCCAGTGGCGGTGTCACGATACCTCTGGACTTGCTGAGGTTAGCTCGGGTTACTTTGCAAATAGAGTGTCTGTGTCAGAAGACAGAACGAGCCCCGCAGATCTGTTCCCCACCCCAGCTTCATCCAGAGAGTCCATCCTCTCAGAGGACTCGGACAAAGACAAGAGCTGGTCCGCTCTGCAGCCTTCCTCTGTCGTCTCCCCTGCCTCTCTCAGCCGCACTATCTCTCCATGCTCATCTGTCCTCTCTGGCATCTTCTCCCCCGCTGTCGTCCAGATCAAGAGACACTTTCTTGCACCTGGCTCCAGTCTGATTCACACCCCTCAAACCTGCTTCTCATCCTGCGAGAGCCTGTCCTCTTCTGTCGGTCCCCTGTCCCCTACGCCCCGGCACCGGCCTCCTCTCACCCGTCTCACCCTCCTAACTGCCATCCTGAGAAAAGGCCGTCTCCCTGTCCTGTCCTCTGCTCTGCAGAGGCCTTACACCCCCTGCTGGCCTGTCAACCCTGTGACCCTGTCCTTCTGTAACGCCTGCTCAGCAGCCTCGAGTGTGGCCTCCATTCCTCTGGAGTTTTCCTCCCAGTTCTCCTCATCAGCATCTATAGATAGTCAAAGCCACGTTCACAGGCAGCCTAATAGATGCCTCACCGCTCCTCCTCCTCTGCAGTCAAATGAGCTCAGCAGTGCATGTCCTCAAACTCAAGTGAAAAGATGCTCGGAGCAGATTCGCTCAAGCAGCGCGCCTCGGTGGGAGCAGGTTATTTCACCCCCACCGGCCAAGAGCAGCACACTACCCCGAGCTCCGCTACCTCTGTTTTGCTCAAACTTCACATCTGTTTCTCCAGCAAAGCATGAAGAAACAGACTCTGCATCTTCCAAAAAACTGCAACACACCTCCATTTCCAAGTCCCCTAAGCTGAAGCCCAGCAACACTCACACACACCTCCAGGGTACTGCTGATAATAACGTTAAAAAACTCATCTCACCATCCTCTAAACTTATTAATGAACAAGAGACGCCCCAGAAATGGAGTCACCCGCCAAATTCATCTCTGTCAAAGCTTAAATCGCTTTCTCAGCAGCTGAGATCTCACCCTCGCTTCCCTCCTCAGCTTCAGCCTGTCACACGCTCAGACACAGCATCACCTCTGCCTCCTCCACAAAACACCTCAGCAAGGTGTGAGTCAGGGAGGAGTTGCCCTGATTTCAAAAGTGCCACCACATCACACAAGGCTCACTGTCTGTCTCCTTCCCGCTACACACCCATCGTTTTCACCGGATGCCCGTCACCCACCTGCACCCCCACGCCTACGCCCTCTCCTGCTCCACCAGTCAGAGACCTCAGCCCGTCTCCTTGTCTCTCTCTGCGCTCTACGCCCTCCCCAAGGCCGGGGAGTGGAATATCAGACTGCAGTGACAGGGAGGGTAAAAAAAGAAAGGTAGCTGGCCGCTCTGCTTGCCATTATGCATGACTTGTTTAAACTGAGGACATTATTTAATATGTGACATGCTGTTCTCCCATGCTATGTAGTTTAAAAACAGATTTCCCTCACTTGATAGCTGGATATCAAGTGCTATCCTCTGTGTGGAGCTGTTTTTAGATCTCTGTTTATCTGTTTGTTTTTGCCGTATCATGTATTGATGCTGGTATAGATCTTTGCCTCACAGAGATTTCAGTCGTACTGAACATTGCTGGATTTTAATAACTGACGGATCTGAAATGTCATATGTTGAAGCTAGAGGGAACCCATCATCATAAGAGCTTTAAAAAACTCTGGTTTCTAGGCCAGGCGTCTTGAAGTTAAGTGACACTACACACAAGTCTGAGTATTAACCATCAGGAATCCAATTTATGTAGTGTGAGCAGGGAAATACACGCTGATGTGGGACTCTAGTTTTCTTGGCTGTTAGAGTGGAGAAGTTGGTCGTAACTGAACTTTTTGGTGACATTTACAGTCAATCAGAATGAATCATCTGAGCAGTGACAAGGCAATGTGGTTTCCAGTGCTGTGAAAGCAGACGACACACGTCTGTGTTGTTCTTGCCGTTGGGCCTCTCGAGTGTGGCTGGCTGCTTTGCATGATTAGTAGCCTGCAGCAGTGTGAGATAAAGCATGCATGAGATAATTTAAAACACATATAACTTTCCATGAAATGTTCCACAAAGTCTATCTCTTGTAAAGGGCAGACATTTGAATTGTGGATGAATTTATTTTAATTGTCTGCACTTCTCTCTCTATAAACTCTAGACTCACAAGATTAAATTAAGCTACAAGTCGCTCGCTGCAATTCCCACAAACACTCTTCTGTTGGATCAGCAGGTGAGTTCATTTATCCCACTAATTCATGTTGTTATCCTTTTAAAGGAGAAATCTGCAATATATTTACTGTAATTTATCATTAAATGACCATGATATAATAACACCTGGCTTCTCTGATTACACTACAGCTGCAGCATCCTCCTTTGAAATCTCTATTACAGGCCAGAATAACTTATTGTTTGCTTGTTTCATGTTAATTACTTCAAATTAATGCCAAATGAGTAAGTGGCTGTTGTAAGAAATGATAAATGGCGTTTTAGAAGGAGTAGATGTAGATGTCAAAATCTGGAGTGTGTATTTTCAGAGCTTTTGTTTTCAGGATAACAGGCTTAACTTTACGATCAATGGACTTATAAACAGCTGATCAATTTACAGTGGAGGACTTGCCATCATTTTATAATGTTGCACTTGTCTTGCACTCCTGCAGCCTCCCTGTGCTTCTTTGTGCCTGGGGAGGAGGGGGCAGGGCGAAACAATGTGCTTCAACCATAGACTGTATATTAAATAGAATTCCAACTTGTTATTTGGACTGCAGTACTCATTTTTGGACATGCAGTTGCCACATATTGCTGCTTGAAATACTCAGCCATATGAAGCCCTAATGTGAATGTGATTCAGACACTTGTCGCTTTGTGGAGCAGTATGTGAGGAATGCAAAATAGGAATTAACTCATAAGCTTTAAGGTTTGCATTAAAAATGTGATTTTCTATTCAAAAAATTAATCTTAAAGTCTCCACTCAACCACCTTTCTAGAGAACTATATTTTGTAACTGCGAAAAAAGGTAACAAATGAAAGAGAACTTAATAAGGATTTATGGGTTCCCCGGTAGCTCAGCTGGTAGAGCAAATGCCCTGTGTACAGAAGCTATCAGTCCTCTGCAGTGGCCATGGGTTTGATTCCTTTGCTGTGTGTCATCCCCTTTCCTGTCTTCACTTTCAGCTGTCTATCAAATAAAGGCATAAAAAGACCAAAAAATACTTACAAGAAAAAGAAAACTAAAATAGGATTTACAGGCTACGAATATTGCAAGTGAAAGAGCATCAGTTTTGAAGCTATATAGTAAATATCAAATCACCCTCAAAGAGACATGAAAACACACAGACAGATGAATTGCTACTTTTCACACTGCCGTGTGAGACATTTAGAGCTGCAGAGGAGGGTGAGCTGTCTGTGAAGAATACTGAGTGGATGAATTTGAATCGACTGTAGGAGATGTTGCAGTGTTCTCTAAGATGGTTGTATAATCACTTGTAGAAAGCAGCAGTCTTGGCAGGGAGCTCACTGTGTTCACTCTGCTCTGCTGTCACAGGCAATCGACGAGCAGGTAGAGAGAGAAGACACTCCGTGTGACACGTTGGACGGAGGTGTTACAGACACTCATGCTGAGGTATTATCGCTCACATCGCTGCTGGTTGTCACTACACAGCACACCACCGGCCGCTGATGTCAGTAATGTTCTGTTTCCTACAGATGTGCTCGCCTGCTCAACTACGGCAGCAGTCAGAGGAACTTTATGCAGTTATTGATGAGATATTGGCAAATTCCATTCCAGAAGTGAGTGCAAGTGATTATATCATATAAAATAAATATTAACCAATTTAAATTTGTAATAGTAAAAGTAATGTAATGCGTTTATTCTTTCAACCTTTAAGAGCAAGACATCCCGATCACTGCAGCCCTCCAGGTCATCAACTCCCAACGCTGGTCTGCAGGTAAAGTGTGTTTGAGACACTCAACACATGTATGACACATATGGCTCTTTTTGATTAACAAAAATCTAAACACAACAATTTTGTTTTCTCTCTTGTTTTTCATGTCTTGAATTAAAAGACCTAATTTTTCTGTGCACGCAAAAGCCTTAGTACTCATTTTTGAGTACATTTGTGCACAAATTTGTCAAAGGGAAACTCAGCGTTGATGGTAAATGTTCTGGTTCTGCTGCAACATCTGTTGTTCTTCCTTACATCCAGTGATGTCATGGATGTAAGGAAGAACTTACAGGCTCTTTCAGCTTGGATTTCCAGCCTCCACCTGTATGTAGCTAGGAGGTGTGCTAGATGAGTATTTTTGGTGACCTAATGGTATGTTTTGGCCAACAAAGTAATAGCTATAGGCTAGGGTGGTGAATGCACAGCAACATGAGCGTGCAAGTCACAAGCTCCCCCACAATGTATCTTGGTACATGTGAGCACTGCTGCATGAGTCTGTGAGCAGGAAAACTTTCTTCAGCTGACTACATTTACCATCAACACTATTTGGACGATAACATGAAAAATGCAGAAGTATTCCTTTAAAATCTGTGCGCGACAGCACTTCTTCGGGTGGGCCAGTTGGACTTTAGATGTGCTGGTAGTTTTGTAACCTCTGGACAGAGCCTGGGTAGCTGTTTCTAAGCTAAGCTAACTGGCTGCTGCTCCAGCTCCATATCAAACAAACAGATATGACAGTGGTTTCAATCTTATGATCCAATAATCGGCTGACTGTTCCTTGAATTTTAGAAAAACAAAGTCTGTATCATCTTTCACAGTTATCTAAAATTCAGCCTGACATATTTTGCATCTTTTAAAACTTGGGAAATTCAAAATTTGTTTGACCAACATTCTTGTACTCACCGGTTTATAGAGGATTAACCAGCAGAGTATGTAAGGAATACATTTATGATAAGAACACAGTTCCCTGAGGAACTTGTCTGGCTTGTAAATGTCTGAATGAAAAACAAATCATTGATAAAATGAGGAGTAAAGTAAAACTTGCTTGGTGTTGAGTGTAGTTCGATGCTGCATTAAGTCTGACAATTTGACTGAATGTCTGACAATGTCCATTCACATCAGATCTATCAGACACAAAATATCTGTTTGATCACCGACAGTTTCAACTAAACTAAACAGTTGTTTATGAACAACAACATGAAACAACGTCACAAGCACAACTCTGGATGATTTGCCTCCATTGTTGTAGTTTTTACATCTCTCAGCAACAACATGCCGAAAGTTATGGAAGTAAAATTGTAAACCACTGAAGTAAAATCAAATGCAAAACAGGAAATACGAAAATGTAGTAACCTCCAGGCCACGGAAACAAGTTCTCTGTATGGTGTTTTACTGAAACACAAACTGGAAATAAGATAAAAGTGAATTCTGACTGTATAATCATCAGCAAATGAAAAGACATCTGTTCATTATTCATCAAAGGACTTATGGTTTCCAGAGGAAACAAGTGTGTGTGTGTGTGTGTAAAATGGAGTAAGTTCACTCTGTTATCCATTTGACATCAGTGTGAATTTAGATGGTCCAGACTACAGTGATGAAAATGTCTGAATTTTAATCACCAACGAGGAAAAGTCACTGCTGCAGGAGAGAAAACTTTACACTTAAACTCAGGAAAAACTACACAAGAAGGCAAAACAATTTTGTTTCAGGTTCATGACTCACTATCTTCAAAGTTCAGATATATTCAGTGAATCCATTAGTTTTTTTCACCAATTATTTCTCTTCATCTTTGTCATTTTTAAAAGTCTCATATTTGAAATAGTGGATCAATCATTTTCACATGATTTCTTTTCATTTTCCCACCAGATGATCCTTGTGTAACTGATGATTTATTTCATTTCTTTCTTTCTCTTTCACTTTCAGCAGAACAACTCATCATTTCCAAAATCCTTGGGGCGTGAAACCAAATATGTGAGTAGGAGTCTGAGAGTTTTGTCTGTTGAAGTACAGGGAAAAACACTCTCAGGATTTTATTCTCACAGGCCCAAAGTGGCAGCCAACTTTAAAATTTAAAGTCGGTACAAAACATCACAGGGTGAATTAATTGAATAAGGGTATATCACAGGGGTCTGCAACTCTTACTCTCAAAAGAGTCATTTTTGGCCAAAATATAAATTGAAAAATCTTCCTGCAGTTATTAAATTCTGTTTTTCTCTGAAACTTTTTTTTTCTTTTTTCGTTCACATCCCCCCACCACCCCACAATTATTATTATCAATAATTGTTGAAGCAACTGATAAAACAGGATTCAAGTTTAATTTTAGAAATCTAAAAAAATCTATATAACTTTAAGTGTACACTATATTCAGAATATTTTAACTGCTTTTCCTTGCCATCATATAGCTCTCTCTCTCTCTCTCTCTCTCTCTCTCTCTCTCTCTCTCTCTCTCTCTCTCAACCACACTCCTTTTGCAAAAACAATCATTTTATCTCACAGAACACAGGAGGTGCTGGTCTACCTCAGCCTCAATCTGTTAGTTTGTTTGTGTTATTGTGTGACTCAGTGGTAGACCAGCAACTCCCAACTGATCTGTTAGGTAAAGTTACTGGTTTGGTTTGCAGAGAGCGATATTTGGCTTATATAGCTTCAGTTTCCCACCAGAAAAGGCTATCTGACAGCAAGCTAAAGTGGTGAAAATATTCTAAAAATAGCATATACTTGCACTGATAGGAATACGTTTCGCTGCTGACCCTGTATACAGCAGTACTTTGCTTAGCTTCCTACTCCTGCTGCTTCTCTAAACACAGGACCTGCTGACTGCCATCTACTGTAGGTAAAACACTGACTATCAAAAAGGACCTCATACAACCCGATTCAAATAATCCGACCTTTCCCTTTAAGTCAAAAAAATTCCAGAGATGAGGCTCGACCATCTCATGCTTTTGCGTCCCTTTACATAAAACCTGCAGTACGTCAAATGCTTCCTTTTATCAATGTTTAAGTTGTGAGAGACACTAATAACTATGTTGATGTTTTTCTTCCACATTGTCTATTCAGGCATCGTTATGCAGCTTGCACCCATCGACTGGTGTGGAAAGAAGCCTTATGGATCCTAAAAAGGTGCACATTCAGTTATTGTTTGATCAAATTTAGGCTCCTGTGGCAACTTCCATAACACTGACGATGTAAAGTGTCTTTGAAAGCTACTCATGTGGGTGAATCCCTCTGTCCTGTCAAACTCTGAATCCGTCTGTCCAGACAAAGCCCGGGGTAATTCGTCCCATGACGGCCATTCCAAGACTGAGGGTGGAGGATGAAGAGGAATTTCATCCAAACCCCTTCAGACAGTTCGATGTCAAGAAAACCGTAACTGACAACAAAAAGGTATGTTGGTGACATTAAGTTCATATTGTGATGCAGGAATCTGTGTCTGTTTAATGTTTTCTAACCCACAAACTGATACACTGTCATTTCAGTTTTATTTTAAGTGACACCGAGATATCAAAATCTGTCTCTTTGTATCACTCACACTTCTCATGGGTTTAAAATGTGGCTGTTAGAAGAAGTCTCATGAAGTTCATGGCAGTCACAACTGACTCCAACTTTGACAAGTTTTCAGGGCAAAAAGTAACTAAAGAGACTTCTCAAACTATGATCCACTTCTCTGCTGTCCAATCATACTCCTGCTATGTTCCAAACACGTCTAGATATTTGCCAAAGTAGGATATGTTTAAAGGTAAGAATCATTATGTTTTCATTATCTGAGAGTGAGCAGTTTATATCTACAGAGGGCACTGGTGCATGGAGCCCGACATGCTGCATCACCAGAACAGACATTAAACTTAACACTGGCTCACAGCCACTGTAGGTTCTTCTACATGCTTGGAAGGGGGCAGTGGGACAAGGTGTTTGCAGTCTTAAAACCCCACCATTACATGCCATGAAATCCAGCACACTGGTCCTTTAAATGCTTCATATTTATATTTAAATATGAACAAGAGGGTGCAAAAACTTGTTTGCAGCCTGTGTGAAAAGCTAATCCTCACAAATTAGCAATGGTAAAGTATAAAAGAACAACTAAGTGCACAAGTGAACACTCAGCAGTGCAGCCTCTTGCATAAACAACACAGAGAAGGAAAAATGGCATATGAAGTAACAGACGCCATCATTTATTATATTTTATGGTGCTTAATAACACTGGCAATATACTCTGACATCAGTTTACATGCAGAACAGATTTTGCTATATATGTATCATTTTAGGCATCACTTTTCCAGAGCTTTTGACCATATTTATCTATCTTAAGCAAAAAACACTTCAGTCACATGATGCACAAGCAAGTTCTGTTTGCTGAACAAGGCCTTGAAAAACGGATAAACTCTGCAAAAAGTTTGTAAGTTAGAATTTTCTATCAGAGACAAATTATAGCTGGATGTTGTCAGTTATCTCTGTGGTAAAACTGAGCCAATCATGGGTTCATGGGACAACATACTTAAAGAAACAAATAACTTCTTTCTCTTTTTGTCTGTGAAATCGATAAAAAAGTCCCTCGCCTCTTCCTTGCTGGTTGTTTTCGTACGTCAGAACTCCTCATCAGGCATTATTGCTTCATGCTTTAATACGAAGGCCCATAATTATGACTGATTGAAACTCATAATTTAACAGGAACTCACTGCCTCATGATTTACTGAAGACTGCAGAGGGAATAGAGAACCACATCAGAATTCAGTGAGAGAGATTGAGCAATCAATGCAATATTATAAAATCAATTTCCACTCTCCCACCATTTTCATAAACTTTTTTTCCTCGTATACTGATGTCTGTTTGTCCAAATAGCCACTCGATGGTGAGTACAAATCTCATAACTTATATCTGAAGACAGACACAATGAACTTTACATGTTCTGCAAAATCACGCCGCTCCATGTGTGTTCCTAAAGTGCAATAAGGTCATTCAAATCGGTCCTTTTTTCACATTTTATTGAATCTATAACCACCAAAAATGCAATTAATTACAGTTTATAAAACTGTCTATAAATGGTGCCTTATTATAAAGTGGTACAATCCTCCTGGATACAGCAGCAAACATTAACAAGGTACCACTTCTTAGGTGATATTTCACCACTTCTTCGTGTTACCTACCTGGCTGGGTGAGAGGTGTTGGAAGAGTACTGCACCTCGCGTCTCAGTGGGTCAGTAAAGTCTGACGGGTCGTCCCAGTATGAAACCAGTTCCGCCTCAGTGGTCTCAATGTGACAGCTTGACTAAAAACAGAAGCACATGTGTACATCAGAGAAATGACTCACAATAACAATGCCACTTTGGTCTACATTTTATTAAAGGTTACTACATCCTATAAATCACTACAGAAACTGTGCGGCATGAGTACATCTGTGAGCAGCCTTATAAGGTAACTATCACTGTGCATAAAACAGTGTTTATTACTCATCTTCAGACAATGAAGATCAATATTAAATAAAATATATAAATAAATTATATCTTAAGTTCAGAGTTAATTAAAAGCAGAGATAGAATATAATTTAATTTCTGCACTTGGCATAAAGAGGAAATCCACTTTGCCTCTTGGTCTTTAAATATATATATATATGAAGCATTATGTGCTTAAATGTCAGTGATTGGATTTTGATATCCCATGAATCATCTGTGCAGTTAATGAGTGAATGACCGTTTCAGGTGGATTTGAGAGGCGTGTTTTTACTGTTATTCACTGTGTGTGAGATGAGGCGTATATCAGCCCAGACAACAATGTGCCGTTCAGGTATGATAAGTAGAGAAAGAGATAATTGAGTGTTATAAAAACATAAACATGCCTGCTGGGAGAAAAGCTGTTACTCAACTTTATGAGTTATACAATTTCTTTTCCAGACATATCAGGGAAAAGGGGGGCTTTTTTCTTCTGAAGGGATCATTTGAACATGATGTAACTCAAGATTCTCACAGAGTTACAACATGATTACTTTGCTGATATAATAGCAAATGACTGATCACATCAACTGCCGTCTAACAGAGAAGGTTACTCAATGGTGGTTCATAATACAGACGCAGTGAAGTTGACAGTTGGCAAACATCTATCAGGTATAACAAACAAAATCCTCCATAAAATGATTAATGTGATGTTGGATAAATGTGGACCACCTCCATCCATTTATTTCACTGACGCTGTCTCATCTAAGGACAAAATCAGCAGGAAATGTAGCTTCAAGCTCTCTGTTATGTTAGAGTAACAGACTCCTGTTTTCATCAGAACTAAAAGAAATTGGATATCCTCCGTATCTCGACCTATAGCCATGCAGTGTAGCTCTGCTGGCTCTGCTGTCAAACATAATTTTACTTGTTTGCTTTGAGGAAAAGTTTGTTCATTCCAAATAAGTTGGACCTACCCCTGCAGCTACCCGTTTTACCTTCTCTCCTCCTCTTGTTCGATTCTTCTGGACCTCGCCTGTCTCGTTAGCCACTGTCAAGTCCTCTGAGAGGACGATTCATTTTGCTTCACGAGCTGCTGAGATTCTGGCGTGTCTCCAAACCTCCGCTTGTCAAATGTCTTAAACTAGAGAGTGTTAGAGAGCTGCTTCTGCTCAGCTGGACATTCGGTGGTGGAGTATTTGTGCTTAAAGCAGTTAAAGAGGATTTCAGTCATTTTCTCCACTGTTTGAGATCCTTGTGACCAAAATTCAACTACACTCTTAGAAATAAAGATGCTAACTAGAACCATAGGGTTCTCTGGCTTGTCCCCATAGGAAAACCCTTTTTGGTTCCTGGTTGAACCCTTTGAGGGTATTCTACCTAGATCCTACCTAGAAGGGTTATATCTAGAACTATCTGTGAAAAGTTTACCCCAGAACCCTCAGAGAGGGTTCTGGGGTTCTCTGAGGGTTCTATTCAGACCGTTCCACCTTCTAAGGGTTTCACCTAGAACCCACCCAGGGGGTTCTATTGAGAACCCTTTTATATTCCATATCCATCGATTTCACCTAGCTCTCTGGCGAGAGCCCCTTTATACTCCAAGGATTTAACACAGAACCCACTCAGGGATGAATCCCTTGGCATATATCTTTGGAATGTATATCCTTTGAATATATCTAGAACCTACCCAGGGGGTTCTACCAAGGACCCTTTTATAACCCACGCAGGGAGTTCTACCGAGGATCTTTTTATATTCTGAGATTTTCATCAAGAAAGGAGGAGGAGGAAGGCAGCTGCAAAGCTGCACCTCAATCCAGCTGAGGTGGATGTTCAGCTGGATTGAGGTGCAGCTTCATGGCCAGACTCTCCTCTCCCCCTGCTCCTCACTCATCTCCCCTGCTCCTCACTCCTCTCCCCCTGCTCCTCACTCCTCTCCCCCTGCTCCTCACTCATCTCCCCCTGCTCCTCACTCATCTCCCTCTGCTCCTGCCCACCGACTCCATCTTCAAGATCTCCAAAATATAACATAATTTCAATGTGCTTCAGTGCAAAACATAACCAGTTATATATCTGCATGGCTTTAACGGTTCATGTTGTATTACTTTTTCCAGGTGTTAATGTAAAATAAACTACAGTATTTATACATGGAACTAGTATAACAATATACAGAGCTTGCAGATGCCCAGCCAGGATACCAGGATACCAGGATACCTGTCTCCTCATTTAAAAATCTTTTCTCTTTGTTTGTTTCTGCTAAATCCACCATCATGCTGCCACTACTTGTGCTCCTAGTGCACCTGCTACTTAAAGGTGATGAGAGCTGACTTTCTGATTGGTTTATTGCATGTAATTGCATGCACTCACCCATGAATTAATCAATGCACTTGGGCACAGCTGATAGGTGTATCCTGCTGTGTGCTGCGGGTGCGAGGGGCAGGACAGGGCAGGATATCCCTTCGCCTGTGTTGCAAGACAGCAAAGGTGGATTTGGACACACCTTGAATAAATTAAATCTATTGTGCCTTGCGCTTTCAACTTGTGCTTCAGATCAGCATAAGATTTGGCCCTTCATCTTACGAAGAATCCATGAAGAACACTCTTCAAAAAAGGTTTCTTCAGAAGTAAATGGTTCTGGAAAGAACCCCAGCCCTTCAGAGCCATTTTGGAACCCTTAATTAAGGCAGTGCAAACTTTTAACAGCCACTTTTCAAGAAAGCAGGGGGGTTGATAAAATATTTGATTAGCAATTAGTAAAATTTTTTAAAGCCTTACATTAAAGTGATAATACTATCTGAGCATCAGACAGCAGCTCGTCACATTAGCTACTTTTTACTGTGCCTCAGAGACACAGACTCTCAGTAACAGCTCCAATTTTTCAGATGATGAGGGGAAAACAGGTTTGGAGAGGCGTCGGGAGAATAGATGAATGTGTGGCAGTTTATTAGCAAATTCTTTCCTCATATACAGCAATGTGAGGTGGTAAGATATTCACACTTAAATGGAAGAAAAAAGCACACAGGGGTTTTGTCTGGACTGGTGCTGCAATGCAACGACAACAGAATTAATGATAGCGCCCTGCAGCATCTGCAGCAAGAATTGTATTTTCTCACTGTATTTGTGTTATTTACTCAATATGGGTTTAAACATTTATCTCAGTGCAAACCCCCTAATGGTGCCAGTTTCCATTTCTCTACTCTACCACAAATAATTGGAAATCATTAGTACTCACACTAAAGCTGAACTATAGTAGTGAAATAACTATCAAATTAATACTGAAAGCCACCAGGGTGAGGAACGGTTGGGCTCCTTGTGTAACACTGAGCTACAGGTACAACTATAGTGTGAGCCGTGTCCATTTCTTGACTATGTGACTTATTAAATGTCAAGGTCAAATTGATGATTGGCAGTCGAGAACAAGATTTTCAGATTTACAAGGAGCTGATGAGACTGCAAACACTTAAACCATAAGCTTGTCAGCGAGAACACGCTTTCAGCAATCTTCCACGGCGGAGAGGTTTTTAACTCGTCAGTGTTTTTGACCTGTTTGACGTCAAAAACACTGTTTTCCCTCTGACAGATGGCCATTTACCTCCAGACGAACAAACAATAGCAGCATTTCTGAGCAGAGACCGCTGGTAGCTTATTTCCAAGGCCACCCTGGTTTTTGGCTGTGTAATTGGTTTGTTGTGATGTGGAACAAATTAATATGCGGAGTGTTAGGGAGGAATGAAGAGCTGAAACATTTATATTCAGTGTGTGTGTGATGCAATTTGCCCCCTATCTTGGCTCAGTCAACCGAGCGTGGGTTATCCTCTTGTCATCATTTAACCTCAGAGCTTTGATTCATTGCAGGTGATATTGTGCAGTGAGGTAATCATTATTTAATTTCTGCTCGTGTTAATTCAGGGTGCTGGAATTTTAATTTGAATGTTGATGCTGTTTTGTTCTTACAAAACATATCATTCATCGGCTTGTGTGGTACTGGCACAAACATTTTTGCTTAAAGGTGCAGTATGTACATTTAAGGAGGATTTATAGGCAGATGGCAGATATTGAATTTGATATTTATAAGTATACTTTCATTAGTTTATAATCACCTGAAAATTAGAATTGTTATGTTTATGTACCTTAGAATGAACTGCTTATATCTATAGAGTGTCTGGTTTAATTGATTTAGGATTAAATAAAAGTTTTAGTAACATAATGATATGGGCTTGATAATTTATTTTAATCTCCACCATGAGTTCAGGATTTCAACTCCCCTCCCCGACACACACATACTTCAGACACCTATGACTCAAGACCTGAGGAAAATCTAATTGGAGCAACTTAATTTTTCATGTTGTTGTCAACTTAAAAACTTTCGTTCACACTTATGATAATTAAGTACAGAATATATTAAACAACCTTTTAAATTATGTAGAAATGCTAATCGTAAAAACTTCATTTTCATGAGTAATAAATGTGTGTTTATGGTACCCGTTATTAAGTGTTAATTAGCAGTATCTTTGATTGTAGAGGAAAAGCTAGATGACTTAATATAGTTTTTGGTGCATTAGAAATTGTCATAATTCAAAAAGACTGAAGCAAACTATTAATTTTTTTGTTGAACCAAAACATTTGCTTTAGAGTGAATGTTGAAAATGCATTTTTCAATTTTGAATTAAAGGGATATTTTGGGAAATGTGCATATTCAGAGTAGATGAGATGACTGGTATCACTCGTGTGTACATTTAGCTTAGCTTAGTGAAAAGACTGGAAACAGGGGGACCAGCTAGCCTGACTCTGTTTGCTGGTAACAAAATCCACCGACTGTATCAGCACCTGTAAAGCTCATCAATTAACACATTTTATCTTGTTAGTTTAATTGGTACAAAAACTGAAGTGTAAAATTGACATGTTGATAATGACTCAGAGGTTGTCACGCAGCCATTTTAGACTCCAGACTCCAGTCACTTCCCATAAACTATATGACTTATGGGAAAATAAACAAATAAGAATCTGCTGATGCAATCATGCCAAACTTTATTTCACTAAAATTCAACTTGAATTCTTTTTTATCAGTTGTTTCCCCAGTTATTGTTAATGATTGATAAAAAAAAGTCAGAAAAAGTTTGGGAACCACTGGTCTGTAAAACTATAATGTGTTAAACAAATGAGGGATGGGTTTTAACGTGTTTTTAATATCTTTTAAATTATTCTGATTGACATTTTTATTTGCACGACATGTTGGCGCTCTGGAGGTTATTTTGGTCTTACTTTGCCCAACCTGAGTGACACATCTGCACTGTTGAAGTCATCTTTAGTGGACATGGAATCAGCGTTGATTTGTTTTGTGTCATTGAAAAGCTGCATCACAAAGCATATGATGCCATTTCAATTCAGTTTTCAGTATAAAACTTGGTGAAAATGATTTCAGTGTGTTTATCAATGCTTTCTTTAAAAAAAATCCTGATAATCCTGGTAACAGTGATAATAACAGTGATAATTATGAAATTTTCCTCCCTAATCTTAACAAATCTTTTCCTTTCCTTTGTTCAGTATTAACATTAAATTAACCAGAAAAAATACAATCAGAATAGATTATTATTTGATGCTTTAGACAAGTCACTTACTTTGACTGGACTTTGTTGGATTTCTTCCTGTGATGTGAGTGTTTCAGAACCTTCATTATTTAGTTTTTGTTCGTTGTTTGACTGGATGATAAATGTTCTTATTCTTGTGCTGGTTGTAAAGTAATATCATCTTTTTAGCCTCCAGAAGTGTTTAATCACAGCAGGTGAAACACAGACTTATTGAAAATAATCCAGAAAGAAATTAATTTATTTAATTTCACTACTGGATGACTTTTCTATTTCCTGTTAAATTATTTGGCAATGAGTAGCATATTGTGAAGCAGTGGTATACTTGCAAGCACAAATTCATTGATAATTAAGATTAATAAGATGAAACATGCATATTGTTTGTTTGTGCAGTGTGTTACTGAAAATGACTCAGTAAATGTCTGTTTCTGCTTTTCTGAGCTTTTAGGTTTTTAAAAAAAATCTGTTTACTACAACAACAACAAAAACATCTCGGTGAAGTTAATTTGCAGTGAAGGTGGAGGCTGTAGTTTGACGTGAACAGAGAAAGATTTTTGTTTATATGCCTCAAGCCCTTCAAGTCTGTTTTAAGGCAAAACATTTTCCACTAATTTATTAATAAATGTGTCTTTATTTGTTAGTAGAAAGCATGGATCGAAAAACAAACAAACTGCCTTTTCATCACAGGGTTGTGCCATCTGTTTGACCCTCACAACCCAGCAACATACAGCAAAATCCATCCGGTCGTCATCGCCGCTGTTACATAATTCTAAAAAATGACATGTCTTTTGCAATAGAGATAACAGTGCTGCTCATCATCTGTAAATGGTTATGTAATTCCTCTGATGTTGCATCAAGACCAGAATCTTTAAACCCACATAGATTTTTACTTTCACTCATCAAAGATCTTTTTTCTTTCTTCTTCTTTTTTTTT
>JAJHUR010110819.1:0-18248 GCA_027495735.1 Lutjanus campechanus | reverse complement strand
AAAAGTGTTGGCAGGTTACCTGAAACTAATTATTCATTACATATTACTCATTGAAAAAGTACTCAGCTGTCCGCTCCCTCAAAGGTACACTATGCAGGATTTGTCAGTCGCTATTTCAAAGTTGGCCCCGCTTCCCCAGCTCAACTACCAAGCAAGAGAGAGAGAGAGAGAGAGCAGCAGTGGTCAAGTGAGCTAGAGAGTGAATGAAGAGAGGGAGCACCCTTAGTGATACATGTTATTTTCTTTCATGGCAGTTAGTGTGTGTGTGTGTGCATGTATGTGAGTAGCTGTGCCCCGCCCATGTTAAATTTCTCAGATTCATTCATTTAAATGATCAAAAAATATATATATTTTACAAAAGGCCCCATAGTTCAACAATTGATTATTTAAATGTTCTAATCTAACAATCTATAACTCTTAATTAATTATAAATCTTCTCCCACCAGTCAAGTGCGTGTCACCCATAAGCCACTCATTATTAGTTAGTTAGTTATTACGGTGTTATGTGTTGACATAGTACAAATATTTTTAATATGTCCAATATCTTTCTAATATATTTCTCGTGTTGTTCTTTCACATAAGTAAGTAGAAGAGTAAAACCAGGCTACATTAAATTATTCCAAGGGACATACACGAGGGGTTCCAGGTATATTTTCTTTCTTGTTAGGGGTCCTTGGCTGAGAAAAAAAATCGAGAACCTCTAACCTATACCAACTGCTGACTCCTCACTCCTCTGAACTGGCTGACAGGGACCGCAAGTCATTAACTGCTGGACTAAAACAAGGCTTACCCACTCAGAGTGTTGGGAAGTAACTAATTACATGTAATTAAATTACAAAATGCACGTAATTGTAATCCCTTGAAGTTTCTGAGAAAAATATGTAACAGAATTACAGTTAAAGGAGTTGTATATAAATATTCTTTTTGAGCAGCCTGGCAGAGATCTGGTGTATCCTTCTAGTTAAGTGATTCATCACTGCCCAACACAGAAGGGTTTTTGTGGTGCTGGGAATCAAACCCCCCAAAAAAATCAATAAAAAAAAAAGTCAATTCCTGCACACACTTATCACCTCTGCACTGATTTATTTTTAAAAAGTGCTGACATTTCAGTCACAAGGACGTTTGTCAAGACATATCAATCATAAAGTGCCATAGTGCATAAATGCAGCCCATAATTGTATAATAGTCCACAGCTGTGTTGGAGGCGTGTCCATAGTTACATGCAGCAGCTCACTCATTCAAAATACTCTCAAGGGTATTTTTATGGGCTCTATTTATGCACTATGGCACTATATGATTGATATGTATTAAGAAAGGTCCTTGTGACCAAAATGTCTACACTTTGTTAATAAATCAATTCAGAGGTGAGAAGTATGTTCGGGAATTATTTTTTCCTTAGAGAAAAAAATCTTGCATAGATTTTTTTTTACAGTATGAAAGATCTAGAGTAGAATATTTGGAATAGGCATGTTGATCAGCATCAGAGTTTGTACAGAATATGAAGAGGCTGCATTTTGTTCCTATGCTACAGGCTACATACTTAGAATAAACACAAACGAGAGATTAACTCCCATAGGACTTTATTCAGCTTTATGTCTTTTATGCAACTGGCAAATCACCTTAATTGCCGTTGTGTATGAAGTGTGCTATAAATAAAATGGACTTGCCTACAGCAGTAGAGACTGCAGTGTTGAATCCACCACACATTATGAAAGAGGTGAGTTGAGAAAACAACATACTTAATGGGTTTAACATCAGTGAGGTTGAGGAATGGTGTAGGAAAGGCCACAAGATCAATAAAATTAGTCATTCCGTTGAGCATGAACACGATTATCATATTTCCTGCCAATCTGTTCATTACATTTATATATTTCTTTAGCACCAATGAACACTTTGATGTGATGGTTGACACCGGCCCCATGGTGCCATCCAAAAGACTTGGATTAATACTCTCGGGACAATAAATATTGGCAGCAAATTTCATGGAAATCTGGCCATTAGTTTGGGGGATAGCTTGTCATGGATCACTCTGTTGGTCAAGAGGAAATGGTGCATAAAGGATCAAGGGGTCACCAAAATCATTAGGAATCATGCAGGCACCACAAATACCCACACCTTTGCTCTGGAACCACATGTTGCGTATACAGACTGACCAACACTGGACTGACTGACGTTGCCTTCCTTAAGCTGCACCGGCAGGGCAACATACATGTCAGATGTAATATTATATGTCAGAGTTCATTTTAGCAACCAAGTGTTCATTAAAATGGACTGAGCCACAAATAACTGCCTGCCCTGCCTGCCAGCTGGATCTCTGTGTGTCATGAAAATAAATCGGCGTAAAAATTCAGATTTCACTTATACTGAGAATAACATTTAACCCTAATCCTCCACAATGCACAGGAGAACAGCCGCATATACATACAAACAAACTGATTCAGATGCTGTCTCTTCTCATTGGAAAGAAGACTGTATCCTCCTTCACCAGCCAAGCAAGAAATAAAGTTACGCTTTAAAATCATCCTCAAGATGATGTCTTTGCCGCATCTTGTTCCCAACTGTTCTTCTAGTAAATGCTAGTGTGATGAGGATAAATGATCGCAGCTGGGCCACTCTGGCATTTGGTATGACACATTAAATAACTAAAAGAGTGCTCTCGGTAGAGTGCAGATCTCGGCCAGGCAACTCAAAAAGATTATTTGGATGTAACACATTTGTAATCATCAATATTTTGATTAGTGACTCTAATTTAATTACATTTTTTTCTCAGTAACTGTAATGAATTACAATTAGGTTTATTTTCTTATTTAATTAGGCCCACATGTAACTAGTTACATGAAAGTAGTTATTCTTCTTCTTATTATTATTATTGTCATAATTAACATCCAAATTATTGAGTTGTGGCCAAAAATATGTTTTGTGAGATCACAGTGACCTTTCACCACCAAAATCTACGTTCAATTTTGAGTATAAATGGACGCCTGTACCAAATTTGCTGTACCTTCCTCCAAGCATTCCTGAGATATTGCATTCATGGCAGTGGGTTGGGCGAGAGCTTAAAGTGAACTTTGACATTTGAGCACCAAAATCTTTTCAGTTCATCCTTCAGTCGAAGTGGTCTTTTGTGCCAAGTTTGAAGACATTTTCTCAAAGTGTTCTTGAGATACCATGTTTACAAGTGTGGAATAACCCAAAAACATAATAGCTCTGGCCACCGCTGTTACTGGTATGGAGCCATAAAAAAGGTTTTTTAAGGCTTTTCACAAATTGTGAATCACAGAGGTCCTTTGGGATACAGACATGAATGCGAACAAAAAAATTAGGCTGATTGGTCCAGTAGTATGCAAGATTATTTGCAGGCAAGCCACAGAACACACACATGCACACATGCAATAGCATGATCCCCTCCAGGCTTATGCCTGGCAGAGATAACAACAATTAATGCCTTTAAAGAATGCTATAAATCACTACAATTAAATCATGTAACATAAATCTTAACATATGAATGGTTTAAGAGAACTCATAATGATTTTTGGTTGTCTCTGCCTACCTCTCTGTGTTTTTTACAGTGTAGATGGACTGTTTATGTGTGCACAGGCTGTGCAATGTGTGCACAGTTAGCTGCTCACATCATTAGTTAACCAGACAGAAGGAAATATGCACAGAAATGTGTTGGCAGCAGTATGCATATTAATGTGGACCCTGCTTATGGCTTTTACTCCTGCTATATGCAGTTTCTAAGAGGCTGTTTAAAGCCCCGGTCTCTATTGTTAACAGAGGAAATACTTTTTAGCTGTTCTGCTCTAAAAGGTAAAACGATGACTCTAAGCGCATCCTTTCTTTTGTAACTAAGAAGAAAAATGAAGGCAGCGCTGTGGAGAGAGTTTGCTGGAGGTCACGCAGATTAAGGTTCTCAAACAGTGCGC
The DNA here is from genome assembly GCA_027495735.1 of Lutjanus campechanus. Classification (NCBI taxonomy): domain Eukaryota; kingdom Metazoa; phylum Chordata; class Actinopteri; order Lutjaniformes; family Lutjanidae; genus Lutjanus; species Lutjanus campechanus. The sequence goes on along the minus strand of JAJHUR010110819.1, from coordinate 14,322 downwards.
AAAACACAAACTGAAGAGCATTATATTTTAAAATGGTACTTTACTGCTTTTGTTGCTAAATAAAAACAACATATTTAACTGTCTGCATCATACAGTCATACAGTTCAGTCTCCATGTGCTCTCTCCGTTCTGCTCGTCATCTTCTTCTCATCTTTGCTTCTCTTCAGCCAACAGACAAGTTCAGCAAGGGGAGGCCTGTTGCCAGGCAACAGCCCAGAGTGTATGATTAAAACTTTGATTTCCAATCTATCACCTGAGAGACTGATGTGGCTCCTTCCCTCTGATGCTCTGCAGAGCAGCCGGGATGGACTCAAGCACAGCAGCTCCACACTTGCCAAATGAATCTTTACTGTGAAATGAAACATTTGGTTCACATGGAGTCGGGCTACCTCATCTTCAACCAACTTGACATCGAGCTACACCTTCGGAATGTCATTTTGTACCCTGCTCCAAACTTGTGCCCACCTAGCTGGGTTCATTTTGGGATTTTGGGAGGAATTTGTTTCCCTATCCTGCACATTTGACTTTTCAACATTTGACTAGAAACGCATCATCCCGTCGCTTTGGTCTTTTATCCATTGAGCTGTGACGCTAGATAAAAGTAACTGTAGTTAGGGGACAAGGCAGATAAAAGGATGTACAAAAACCTCATTCATGTCTGCTTTGTTGAACGACAACGGCCACCCTGGTTGAGGTGTTACACCCAGGTTTCATCATTATGATTGATTCTAATCTGTCTGAGATGCTCTTATGTTCTGGGTGACTCTTTGAAAGAGGAACGAAGGAGGAAGAAATAGAGCTAAGGTGTGTGTGTGTGTGTGTGTGTGTGTGTGTGTGTGTGTGTGTGTGTGTGTGTGTGTGTGTGTGTGTGTGTGTGTGTGTGTGTGTGTGTGCGTGTGTGTGTGTGTGCCTTTTCAGGTTCCCAGATGATGAGCAGTGTCAAGGCACCTTAACAGTTTTGCCCCAGGCAGAATAGTGATACATGAATGACATATTTATCCCTGGAAAGGGATGTCTGTGTAAAAAATGACAGATGTGTGTGTATGTGTGTAACACGCATGTGTTTGATATCTGTGTATGTGTGTGTGTGTGTGTGCTAGTGATCTGAGATTCATCTAAATGCTCCCCTCTGGCATCCATGGCATCCCAATAGGTAGGAAATCTAATCTAGAGGCCAAAGATGATAAGATGGTGGCATCTCGCAGAGGCAGGGATGAGACGAAATCGAGATGAGATGTTGAGCTAAGAGGAGAAAAACGAGGGGAAAAGCGGGAAGGTGAAATGGAAAGGAGAAAAGTGACAGACATTTTGTGGCTTCGGGAGACGGGATGGAAAAATATGATTGGAGTGAGGATGGAGACACAAGTAGGCTTGACAATGGCCACCACATAAAAAGCGAAGATGTGAAAAGGGAAGTGGAAGAGAGGAGATGTGCCGAGTGTTGACAGAAACAAGCATCTGTCAGTATGACAGTTGAACCACAGTAGACAGAGGCTTTTCATGGATCCTCAGGTTGAAGGGTGCAATCTCAAAAGCCAGAAACTGCCAAGGAAACAACTACAGCTTCACATTTAGCAAGGATATTTAAAACAAATTTATACAAAAACTGTTGAAAGTCTAGAGGGCACTACCGGACATGGTACTGTAGGAGGAGTGGATTCACAGAATTCTAACCTGACTTATGACCAGGTCATCAGCAGGAATCACAAGAAGAATCCTAGTGAAACTCCCTACATGGTATCAAGTTTGAGTCTTGAGACCACAAGTAGTCAGCACAAGACTAGAGTGGTAAATGACATGTGCAATTACTGTAGAGAACACTACATTAGTGCAATGGCAGGAGGGTTGTTTAACCTCTTGGACAATCATATTTGGACAAGTGTGTCATATTTTTAGGCAGATGCTGCTGCTGGAATTTCCAATGTGGCTATTTGCACTCACGGTTGAATAGCTAATGTGGCTATTTACATCCAGGTATATGTAGCCTTGCATGGCAGAGACAAGCACCCAGGTGTCTGTAGCCAGCAATGCTATTTGCACCGCAGGGCTAAATACCCAATGTGGTTATTTACACCCACATACCAGAGGCAAACCATGATCTTTTCCTAAAATTAACCAGGTAATTTTGTTGCCGAAGCCCTAGATTCTCAAATTGTGGTACAAGGACCACTGGTGGTTTACAAACTCCCTCAAGTGATACTCGCAGGAATGTCAAAAAATATTGGATCACTGAAATGAAATTTTAAATTACTTTTGTCTTGGCTGAATTTTTGTTTCAATATCACCCTGATTACACATACTGTAGTTACAAGCAAAACTGTGAGGGTAAGAGAGTAAGCAGAGGTAAAATAAAGAGACTGAAAATGAACGCTTTAAAAACACTGCAATCGTGACTCCAAACAGAAACTGTTATGAAGAGAAGCTCAGATCAGGAGCAGAATACTTTGAGCAGCCATGCTGAAAATAGGGTGGACGAAGGGCTAATTAAGAAGCGGCGGTTAAGTTTCCACAACCCCTGCTAGCACAAAATGGTGCAGAACAGTACGGTAGCACTTGGAGAGCTCAATATTTTCTGAAGTGGTACACGATGTAAAAAGTTTGAGGAACGCTGGCCTGAAAATTGAAAAGAAAAATTAAAAAATAAATAAATAATCAGTCAGCTTGGTCTAAAAATAAATATAACACGATACTGTCATTTTACAGTGGACTCATATGCTAGTTTCCCCAAGACAGAACTTGAACCCTGCTCTCCAGCAAGCCAGTCCTGAGTTTAACCCATTAACACACAGCAGCCTCTTCCCAACAAACTATTTGTTGCTTTTTGTCACTAAACTAACAGGGTTGAGGGCGAATAGCTGAACAGCTGCCATGTAGCTGTTCCCATGCAGGTGCAAATAGACACCACATTATATTTATTTTGTTCCACAGGCTTTATTTTAGCTGTTGCAGCCTTACCCATCATCCTTCGGCTTGTTGCACTGCGTCCCCAATCTGTACTTTCAGCTCTGGTTTTCCGAGGGAAATTAACTGTTCTGTTGTAGGCTGATGTCTGGTTGAGTGGTCCAGCTCAGTTTTCACACGCCAGATCCGAGTATTCACTGAGCATCTCTCTGACGGCTGCATCTGTCATCTGTGGAGGAAGAGATGCATAGAGCAGTTGGGAGACGGGGAGACGACACAGCTCTTGGGCATGTCTGTGGTTTCAACTTAGTGAGCGTGCTCCAGAGAGCAGGACAGGGAAACCCTCTGCACCATTGGAAGCCGGAAGGCGAGAGGAGTGAGGAGAGACAGAGGAATGACTGAATATCAGTTTTTTTATTTTATTTCGTGTTTTGACAGCCTGCATCTATCTGAGCTCCGTCTCTGGGGAGATGTACCTCCACTCATATATAGCCTACAGACACACATGAAAGAAAAACACACTCCCACATGTTTAAACATACATATGCTTGTATACACAGTGGCTTGTTTATTTATGTTATTTTTATACATTTATTTTGTATTTATTTGCATTTATTACTATTCAATGCATTTTCTGTTTATTTAGAGGTTTCTTGCAGCGGTATTACACAAGGTATGTGCACCAACCTCACCTTAAGGCCAAAACTGTAACATGTGTGGGCTGACAAAAACTTGGTCACATAACATTTTGTCTTCATGGTTTGGAGATTATTGTGTGTTGTTACCATAGAAACCGAGCTGCCGTCTCACAAAGCAGGATTACTTTGTTATCTGCATAACTTTGCTGGATAAAACCCAGTCAGAACCTTTTCAAATATGAAACTTAGACTGCAGTAAAAAGAGCTGGGGTGATTATCCACATAACTCAGTAACGCTGCTTTGTAACACAAGCTCCAGAGGCCAAACCAAGCTGTGGTTTGTTTACAGTCTATAGAGGAAAAGCTGGGAAATTATGAAACGGATGAAAAGGATTGTGATGATAATTTGACCTTGATTTGCAATAAACCTATTCTTGTGAGGATGGTTTTTCTCTGTGAATAATCTCGCATCCAGTTGCGCAACATAAAGAACAGCAACTCTGACTTAACTGAGTGTATTAAAAGTCCACATGAAACAGAAAGCAGAGCACTATTCGCTTCAACGTATTTGTATGTTTGCTGTAAACTAGCAGCTAGGGAGAGACTTGCCAAAGTTAAAGAGCATTAACATTATATTGTTTAACAGGTACATGACTGGGGATGTGATCTAAAAGGGTTTAAAAAAAAGATTTTTTCATTTCATCTTGACTTTAAAGGACCAGTGGGTAGTGGAATCTTGGTGAGTTCGCACATTACAAACACGGCGTGTCATTCTCTCTTCCAAGCATGCAGATAACCTGACGCTACTTTTATCACACCCCCCGACGCCAGACAGCCTATTAAACACATGATTAACGTTGCAAATGGTTGCAGTTTGGGTAAGTTTAGAAACCAAAAACTCCTTGAAAATGAAAGTAGTGTGTTTGTTTGACCCATTCCTCCATCCAGCCTCCTAAAGAAGCTGACTTTCTCGCAGTTTATACTACGTAACGTGCAGCTAGGTGTGTCACACACAGATGCTAACGGGTTCCTTGTTCACCTGTATGAGCTGCTGGGGGGCATGACAAGACTTTGGTATTTGACGACTTGGGAATGAGTAGAAGAGGATGAAAGGCCATACCGAGAGGCAGTTTATGGTTTTGTCCATTTTGGGCTACTGTAGAAAGATAAAGGTGCAACATGACAGCGTCCGTGGAAGAGGGTCATATCTAGAAGGGAACCCCAGACCAGCAAAAGATCTCATGAGTGTTCATTTTAACCCAAAGTATGATCTTTCCCTAACCTCAACCAAGTGTTTTCTTGTCCTTAAACCTACCCAGACCTGAATCACAATGTTTTGTCACATTATAAAACATAACTAGTTTGTATATAATTTACAATGAAGAAACAACACACACAAATCTCACACGAGTTCTCTTCTAGACACAACCGTGGAAGATGATCTCCAGCCTCTGTAGGTATAAACAGCTCATTCTAAGGGAATGAAAAACACAACAATTCTTACTTTCTTGTGATTATACACTAATGAAAACATACTTGTGAATATTATATTCCATTGCTGCCATATTCTGCCAGTAAAACCCTGTAAATCTTACACACTGGAGCATAAAGCGTCAAGTGACAAAATTAACTAATGTCAAAACTGTCAAAATTACACAATTTTCTGCTGTATTATAAATTATCCTTTAATATTTGACTATTAGATAATCAGTGTTGTTCTTTCAATGTTTATGGTGCACCATGAATACAATGTGGGGCTTTAATCAAAAGTATGGGAACAATTGTGGTTAATTTAGGAATGACTATCTCAGAAATGGTGCCATATTCCTCATTATTCAGAGCGAAGACTCCATAGTGTTCACAGTACATCCAACTGTAATATATTCCTAATACTGTCCACATAGCAGGCTTCCCCTCCCTTTACAGTCTGTTACGAGGTAGAAGAATCACTGGAGTCAAAGGTAAAGTGTGTGGGTGGTCAGCAATACATGTATTGATTATATTATAGTTTTGCTTGTTTCATTTTCGCATCAGCGGCTTTTGGTGAAAAAATATTGGACCTGCTTTTTCAGATTAAAAGCTTGCTTTATACTGCTCTCTTTTTACTCTCCTTTGATACATCATATAAACTCTTAGTATGGCTGGTTGTAAAGTTAGCAACCAAGTTATCGTCCTCCGGTTAATGACTTTCGATCAGGTAGCTGATTACAAAAGGCCTTTGGGTTTTTATAGAAAGATACTTCTGCATCTGAAAACTTCCCTCCTTGGGCCTGTGTCATTTTAAGCAGATTAGGGTGCAGTCATTGGCCACTAGCTTTAATTACAATATCACAGACGGGTGTCATGTTGCCTGGTTATTATTATACAGTACAATAAAAGCATTGGAAAGCAAAGCTTTTGGCTCATCAGGTTTAAGTGTTTCTTTAGGTGCTGTGAAGTATATAGACTGAAAGACTGATGGTCTGCAATCATTTCATGAGCACAATAAAAGACTGTATGGATTAATTTTATGCCACTACAATTAAAGTGTGACTTTTACAAGTGTCATTAAGATTATTCTTTACTCCATACATAATGGGTCTAATGTGTCATGAGTTCTTATTTCTTTAGACTTAAATACAAAATTAAATGTCATTTCAGAATTAGCAAAGAACAAAGCAAGAGCAGTAACTGGTCGCAAGAGACACACTACAACAAAGTCGCTGTTTGCCTCTGCGAGTGCACAGTAAGCCAGACACAGAGAGAAACAATGATACTGTCTTCTGGGATCTCAGATGGTTGGCTTTCACTTTCAGTCAATTCCTGCTTTTGAAATCCACATATGTTGAGGCCTTTGCTCAACACAACCAGAGTGATGCTGGTGAAAAGGATTCACAGCGAAAGTAGGGGGCAACTTTTGGGCCATGTAGGGATCGTCCAGTGACACTTTTTCATGTCCAATACTGCAGTCTGCATCTGCTGATGGCGACACCAACCCTGTATGTCTCTTTCCATCTCTTAAACAACTAAACTGTTCTCATTCGTACACAGAAGCTGGAAGTAACAAAGTACAAATACCTTGTTATTATACTTAAGTAGAGTTTTCAGGTATTGCTACGTTACTTGAGTATTTATTTTTCTGACAACTTTTTAATTATACTCCCTACATTTTACCACAAATATCTAATATAATACTTTATACTCCTTGCATTTTTATAACAGGCTCATTAGTTTAGTTTTAATGCATTTGAGGGGAATTATTGTTTAGTTTTATTTTGCATCATTGCACACAATCTTTCCAACATCAAGACCGGTTTTAACCAAAATGGATGAGACAATAACACGCAGAAATTACTCACTTGATTTAACCTAACCGCCTAAAAATATCATGCTCAAACTGTGAAATAAATATTCTACTCCCATGAAGGAAGAAATAAATAACTCCAAGCATGGCTCTGTTATGTAATACTGCTCCTTCTTTCTATTTAAACTTTTTACACACAGAATTTTAGCAGCATTTTTGATTGGTCAGCACCAGTCAAAATTAAACTTAAATGCACTGCATAAATCCATAAATTACACTCAGCCGTCTTGCTTTTTTCTTCCTTGAGCTTAAAATAACTCCACATAGCTGTCATGGTGACAGCGCTGCTGACAGGTCTCACTCAGATTCTAGCTTCTGTTCACATGACACATGCTGCTCATATGTGTTACACGTGACACACACATATGGCATATCACTCCAAGTTTAGTCAAGCATTTACATGATAGTTTAGACTGATGGATGGTGTTATCATTATTTCACCATGATCAGACCGGCTTTATCAGGTCGCGTCTAGCCTTTGACGACATCAGATGATTGCTACATATAATCAACGCAGCAGCAGACGTCAAAGCCCCAGCGGCTTTTTTATCACTTGATGCAATGAAGGATATCTAGATCCTCTCGCCAAGGCTGTCCTTTAAGCCCGGAGCTCTTTGTGTTCTCAATCAATCATTAAACACATTTCTATTCATGACACTTCACATCACCTGGCACTTTATTTTTTACAAAAGATGTCCTAGTTGTTCTCAAAGATCCATCACAATCTATTCAGCTGCCCTTTTGCCATTAAACAAGGTTGCCAGAACCATCTCATGCCTCCAGATATCCAATTCATTGATTCTGACCAGTAACGGACTGACGGCGATACTAAGTATTGGATCGGCACGTGCCCCAAGTCATGTATAGAAAGACAAAGAACAAAATCTCTGCCTACACTTTCTGCAGACCCACAATGCTGTTTGGTAAAACTAATGATGAAATGTGCCTTTACTTTTAAGCATCAATGGGGTGGAATGAAGGGGTGTTCACTCACACTTGTGAGGGATTTGAGTGGGCTGTGCTGCTGCCGCTGTTGCTTCATCCACTCCGGGGCTGACTGCAGGTGACAGAGTGTGATTGAAGTGGAATGACTGATAGTTTGATTTTACAAATGTCTGAGAAGCTGAACACAGCAGCGTATCCAGCAGGCGTCGCACCCTCTGGGATTGGTGTTGGTCTGTTTATTCGACCAGCGCCCACAAAAGCAGCTGGCTGGGAGCTTTTTCATTACAGAGAGTGTAGTTGATTGCATTTTCTCCAGCACTCTCTGAAGTGCCTAAATGGAGCCACTATATACTTATCGCCTCACAGCCATCACTAGGTGCTGCTACAGGTCTCTATAAAGCCTGTGAATTTGGGCAAGAAAGGTGAGAAAATAACATGTTTCGAAATTTGGAACAAACCACCATTGGACCCACTTGTAGTCCTCTAGAAATGTTTTTAACTTTAAATATCCCTCTGCACGAATGTCATGTAATCACAACAAAGACTAGCATCCCTTGGCAGTCTCTGGACTGGACTCAATCTGTCATCAACATTTAGACACCAGCATGAGAGCAGCAAAGAGAGAGACACGTAATCACAATTTAAAGGCAGTGGAGAAGTCAAACGTTGAGCTCTATTGATGTGGGTTTGGCCATACGAGAGGAGTGTAAACACATTAAACTGTCACTCTCTGAGTTACTATACTAAATGGAAAATCAGCTAATCAGATGTAGCCTAATATGCATCAAAGTGCATACACAGACCGAAAAGGAGAATGGAGAGGCCAGAGACTTGCATAGTTTGGTTCCCTCAACCTTCAGTTGGAAATGAGGCTGAATTACTGATGTACTCAGGAGGGGGATGCCCTCGTGTCTGAAAAAAGCGCCGCAAAAGTACCCACTTGGATGCTCCAGCGATAGATGAAACATGGCAATGTGCCCTCTAGGTGCCCTTCCAGTAGACACAAATGTGGAAAGGTGCCCTGTAGAGTGTCTTTCCAGTGGACAAAATGTGAAAAAGTGCCCTCTGGGATGCCATCCAGTAGAAAATATGCCCTGTAGGCCACCTTCCAGTGGAGAAAATGCAACACAGTGCCATATAGGCTCCCCTACACGCTAGAAAATTAGTTGGCCTCTATATTCCTCGAAATGGTTAGTTAGTTCCTTGTACTTTTTATTACAGAGGTGTAATTGTCATACTTTATGTTACATGGTAACTATGGAACTACTGGAACTACAGTTGTGTTCAAAATAATAGCAGTGTGTTTAAAAAGGTGAGTAAAGCCCAAAATCTTTATAATAGCTTGTATTTCCGTACACGCAGCATGGGGAACACTGCACATTCTATTCCAAATCAAAACATGAGGAAAAATGTATCAAATTTGTTACTGCATAGTGTCTGCATTTTTCTTTACAAACTCAAACACTTACCATATAAACTGAAAAATGCTTGAAGATTTAGCTTTCCTGTGAATCACTGAACTAATATTTAGTTGTATAACCACAGTTTCTGAGAACTGCTTCACATCTGTGTTGCATGGAGTCGACCAACTTCTGGCACCTGTGAACAGGTATTACAGCCCAGGACGATTGGACTACATACCACAATTCCTCTGCATTTCTTGGTTTTGCCTCAGAAACAGCATTTTCGATGTCACCCCACAAGTCTCCTATTGGATTAAGGTCCAGGGATTTGGCTGGCTACTCCATAACGTTAATCTTGTTGGTCTGGAACCAAGATGCTGCTCGCTTACTGGTGTGTTTGGGGTCGTCTTGTTGAAACACCCATTTCAAGGGCATTTGCTCTTTGGCATAAGGCAACATGACCTCTTCGAGTATTTTGATGTGTTCAAACTGATCCATGATCCCTGGTATGCGATAAATAGGCCCAACACCATAGTATGACAAACATCCCCATATCATGATGCTTGCGCCACCATGCTTCACTGTCTTCACAGTGAACTGTGGCTTGAAGTCAGTGTTTGGGGGTTGTCTTACAAACTGTCTGCGGCCCCTAAACCCAAAAAGAACAACGTTGCTTTCATCAGTCCACAAAAATGTTGCGCCATTTCTCTTTAGGCAAGCCAATGTGTCCTTTGGCAAACTGTAACCTCTTCAGCACGTCATTTTTGCAACAATGGGACTTTGCAGGGGCTTCTTGCCAATAGCTTGGCTACGCATAGGCGTCTTCTAATTGTTAAAGTACTCACAGGTAACTTCAGATCTTCTTTGATCTCCCTGGAGCTGATCATTGGCTAAGTCTTTGACATTTTGGCTATTCTTTGATACATTCTAATGGTAGTTTTCCGTTTTCTTCCACGTCATTCTGGTTTTGGTTGCCATTTTAAAGCGTTTGAGATCATTTTAACTGAGCAGCCTATCATTTTCTGCTCTTCTTTATATGGTTTTCTCCTCTCCAATCAACTTTTTAATCAAAGTACACCGTTCTTCTGAACAATGCATGCAGCTGGTGCCTCTTTTATTTTTTAGCCCCTGCTCGACAGACAGCCTCAGCCTGCCACTGGGCTAACATTGACCTGAAATACAGTCAAGCTATTTTTCAACCACCCTCCACATGGATTGACCTGCAGAAACCCAGAAAATGACCCAACATGGTGAATCTACTTACCCAAAGAACGTCTGGTCTTACCGTTGGCTTACAGACAGAGAGGAAGCCCCGCAGTGTGAGTTCACTTTGGTTTACAGATTTATGTATGAGCACACTGTGTACGCTGCTGAAAAAAACATATAGTTTGCCATGAAAAATGCAGCGACAAACATGGAGAATACGCAGAAGAACAAAAATAAATATTTCATTATTATGTGGTCACTGAGATAAATTCACACATTTCATGAAAAGCCTATATCTTCAAACATATGCAGGGACAACAAATCAATATTGTCTGCCTGAAACCATTTTTGATAATATTTATTAATTCAGTGATTATTTTAGAAATGGACACAGAGGGTCAAAGTGATGGACAATAACCTGAGGAAAAAAAACTCAATCAATATTATTCATGATTTGTTGAAGATGGAACAATAAGACCAATAAGATATTGCATGGGGTTACAGGGGTTTTGTATTACCAGAGGCAAACATGTTTTTGTACATGCAGACTATTTCTTTTGCTACCTTATTATGGTCCCCTGCTGCTCTTCTTTCATTACAATAACTGAAATAAGCCTTGGCTACAGGGATTTCTGGCAAAACACCTTGGATCAGCTGAATTTAATTAGAGATGTCTTAAATATCCCCTAATCTCCATAAATAAGTACATGTTTTATGGATGCCTTATTCATAATTTATCTTTTCTCCAACTCCAAGGGGGGACGGAGTACAAGTGCTGAGAAATCCTCATCAAGAATTAACAATGGACTCATCTGTCATGTTATTGACCCCACAAAAAGCTGATTACTTCCCCCGTACGCTGTCTCGTTTCCGCAAAGTCATGTATTGTGTGAAGAACATGGGAACCAAATTGGAGCAGAAATGATAGGGTCACAGGATCAGACACTGAACGGGAAACAAAAGCAGGTGTCATTAAATTGTCTGGTGTCAAGTACTGTGATTAAAGCAATTTCAGCATGGTGCTTTGGATATTAAATTGAACAAAAGACAGCAGTTATCAGTTTTTACAAAACTAGTCCCTCTTTTTTTACTCTCAGATGATTCGATCTATATGTAAATACATGCTTACGCTCCAATACAAAAATAATACAGATATATTTCTAATGATACGGTAGAGCGTCATTCAAGGCCAGTCTGATATGATTCAATTCAGCCAGACACAGAGAGGCTACGGGCTACTTGTAAAAATCCATTTTTGACAGCTGTATTGATTTTTTTTGACCGAAGTTCATGCAGAATTCAGGTCAGATCAGTGGTTGCGTGTCGATTTAGCAAAACTTTTGGATCCGTTTTCCAGTAGGCATCTTCACATCAAAGAACATCATCTTTCTAGTTTTTGTCTAATTTCATACAAAGTAGGACTTGTTACTTTGCAATAAAGTGGGACCCTTTTTTATTTTTTACTGCTGGTCCTGTCTGTAGCAGTACACTGCTTGGCTTCCCTGTGCGCTGACTGCAATCTGCTATGGGTAATATCAGAAAAACAAAAAAACCATCCACAGCTTTTGGTTGCCTGTCCACTTTTGTTATCATAAAAAAATCAAGTAGCACATAAGATTAAGAGCTTCCAAGTCATTAAAATAAAAATATGGATAAGTACCTCATACAACTCCACTTCAAAAAATCTGAACTATCCCTTTAACTGTTAAGTATGATTCCTCTTTCACATGACATTTGTGTATAGTTACTAAAACTAAAACTACTAGTTACTAAAAATATCCATTCATTTTCAATGAAAAACTGAACAGTTTACACTGAAGGACAGCAGAAACAAAGATTTTCTGTCCTCCCTGACTGTCTTTATTTGGAGGCACCAGTGAATGCAGCGTGTCAGTGTGGCGTGATATGCTATGCTTGGCATAGATTGGCATGTGTGTCTGATGAAACAGACACTTGACTGTTGTTTACCTCCTCTCATGTGTCAAAGAATGCCACAGATAATCAGACTTATGTTGTCACTGAAAGAGCCAAAACTATTCTACTTGAAGGATACACAGGTAGAAACAAGTTGCTTCTCCTGATGTATAATGTCCCAAAACTGCCATAAAGATCATCCACTTGAGATCGCCGCTATTAAAATGAGGGGGGCAGAGTGCCTCTGTTACTATGGCAACATGGCTTTGGAAACCGTCTTGTTTGCAGAGCTATTTTTCAATCCGGCAGTGAAGTGGGGCGGCGCGGTTTGTAGTGGTGCCTCCCTGTCGAGAGCTTATTACCTGACTGAATGAACAGGCCCTCGCCATGTCAGAAATGTCACAAGGAGCAAAGCCTGTTGGGTCGGGGCGTTGTGTGACGGCAGTGAACCCATTCAAAAGTTTCCTGTGATGGTGGACAAATCCCTATTAGCACGCCTCTAAAGTCTGCAACTGCTGATGGTTTGTGATGCTGCTGACGCTTTCAAGTGTAAGGAAATAAGATATATGACGTGTTGTGGTACTGGAATTGTCAGAAGAAACAGTAAATTTCATCAGTAAATTCAGATATTTGGCTGTTATTATTGTTCATTATATGGCTTTGTTAAATAATAAATTCTGACTGATCGTTTACTTCATTAATGTCTCTTTTTTTTTCTGAATATCAGATGGTTGCTATGAATAAGAGTCCGTTGCTATGGAGGCAGTTCTGATCATTACTCAGATTGCTTGGACAGAGCAAAACAAAACAAAATAAAATATTTGTTTCAAATTATTTATAGCTTTTAGCAAGTAGCCACACTATAGAAGTCACACAATAACACAAACTAATCAATCGAGGCAGTGGCAGACCAGCGACTCCCATGTTCCTGTCTCTTATACACATCTAGATGTGTATAAGAGACAGGACTGCAATCTGCTATGGGTAATAGAAAAACAAAAAACCATCCACAGCTTTTGGTTGCCTGTCCACTTTTGTTATCATAAAAAAATCAAGTAGCACATAAGATTAAGAGCTTCCAAGTCATTAAAATAAAAATATGGATAAGTACCTAATACAACTCCACTTCAAAAAATCTGAACTATCCCTTTAACTGTTAAATATGATTCCTCTTTCACATGACATTTGTGTATAGTTACTAAAACTAAAACTACTAGTTACTAAAAATATCCATTCATTTTCGCTGAAAAACTGAACAGTTTACACTGAAGGACAGCAGAAACAAAGATTTTCTGTCCTCCCTGACTGTCTTTATTTGGAGGCACCAGTGAATGCAGCGTGTCAGTGTGGCGTGATATGCTATGCTTGGCATAGATTGGCATGTGTGTCTGATGAAACAGACACTTGACTGTTGTTTACCTCCTCTCATGTGTCAAAGAATGCCACAGATAATCAGACTTATGTTGTCACTGAAAGAGCCAAAACTATTCTACTTGAAGGATACACAGGTAGAAACAAGTTGCTTCTCCTGATGTATAATGTCCCAAAACTGCCATAAAGATCATCCACTTGAGATCGCCGCTATTAAAATGAGGGGGGCAGAGTGCCTCTGTTACTATGGCAACATGGCTTTGGAAACCGTCTTGTTTGCAGAGCTATTTTTCAATCCGGCAGTGAAGTGGGGCGGCGCGGTTTGTAGTGGTGCCTCCCTGTCGAGAGCTTATTACCTGACTGAATGAACAGGCCCTCGCCATGTCAGAAATGTCACAAGGAGCAAAGCCTGTTGGGTCGGGGCGTTGTGTGACGGCAATGAACCCATTCAAAAGTTTCCTGTGATGGTGGACAAATCCCTATTAGCACGCCTCTAAAGTCTGCAACTGCTGATGGTTTAGAATAGAATAGAATAGAATAGAAATACTTTATTAATCCCCAAGGGGAAATTCATTTGTCTGTAGTAGTCTCATCTATTAGT
>JAJHUR010110811.1:1025-21686 GCA_027495735.1 Lutjanus campechanus | reverse complement strand
TAGTTAACATGTCTCACAACCGGTGGCACAATTTGCCTCAAACTCGCAGCCCTTTTCCTGAGCCATTACTGCCAAAACAAATCAGACCACGCAGACACCATACTCACACTGCTACAACTAAAAGAAATCATACAGCAAAGTGCTCCTCGTAACTTCAGATGGTCGAATTCAGATTTTATCTTCAATATCAAACCTAGCATCATATCTATGGTTATAGTTCCATGACTCTGTATCCTCTGTATCTGTCAGTAGCTTTCTCATGTCTGAACACAGTGACTACCCCCACATCACTCCTTACATATCTAAGACAGTATCTAGTCTAATAACATTAGTAAACAGCAGTAAATTGCTTTGCTGCATTAAATATAAATAGGGAGGGTATCGAAGGCTGCTACTAAATTGGTACCAGTTTCTGATTCGTCATTATCAAATTATTGATAAGCTCCTGGACAAACTGTGCTGCTATCAGTAATTAAGTATCGCTAATTCGCTCAAAAGGCCACATTCAGACAGAATGAGGCGTTGCAGTGATCAGCTGCAGGGGTGTGCGGTGGTGTGGGGGGTGTTTATTTGTTGTTAGAACATAACTGCTGTGAAACACTCAGGAAATAAGGTTTTATTTCTCTGATTCTCTGTTTCTCGGCATTCAGACTCTTCCCCTCTGTCTCCCTCTCACACACATGGACGCAAACCAAACAAAGCCTCTCGGTGTCCCTATTTTGCAGCACAAACTGCAGCCAGACACAGATGTCAAAGCTTGGTACAGGAAATAAACCAAGCCAGGACGCAGTTGCTGCGTCTCTCCAAAACTTGACTCTGTTGTAACTTTCCCTCCGTATCCACTGTGGGTTTTTTTTGTTTTTGTTTTTTTTCTGGCATCCCCTCCTGCGAGTGTGCAGTCGAGACAGTGGAGACAGAGAGTGACCGTAGCAGTGAAGTGCAGCATGTGGACAGTTTAGGTTGTTTGTTGGTGAATAAATGCCACAGTTTCTCAAGATCCAAGCCAAGTTCACCTGTCTGGAATGCTGCTGGAGGGGGTTAGCTCTGAAGTAGCAACAACTTCAACACAGACCCACAGTATTTAAGGTGGGCTGACCTTTAAGGTGGACCAGCTACTCTCATTGTAGTGACAAGCTGCTTCTCCTTTGCTCAGGAGATGACCACAGCCCTTTTGCATAAAATTATGGAGAGTGGTAGAAAATATCAGTATTATTATTGGTATTAATGATACCCATATAATGTATTCACACAATTTGTTGCCCAGCCATATTCAGGAAAGATACAGTGATACTGAAACTGATATCTTCAGCCAAAACAAAACAAATATGAATTTAAAAAATAATAAAATAGGATGAAACAAGGCTCTGTTTCCACCTGTAAGTAAAGCACTTGGAGTTGAAGAGTTCTGAGATCCCTATGAACACCACACCACACCAGGAAAAAAATAATGGCACAAGATACACCAGAACACAAGCCTCAGCAAAAACTGTTTCTTTGCTTGTCCCGACAGAATAGATCTTTTAGACAGAACTAACATATTCCACTGCATTGTAGCTTTGTACAAAACTGTTCTCAGCATTGCACAGCTTCTGGGTGCAGGAACTACTACGGACCCGGTAGTCTGATTGTGTCTGTCATTATTACATATATATGAAATTTTCAATTACATTTTTAGGTATGACCGTAGCGCAAATGTAACAAAAGAAAACCAGGAGATTGCTTAAAAATCTATCCTCGACTTTTAGCCAGGAGTGAGCATCATGTGTGTCTTCTACACTCACCCTGGATGAACAGCGTGCAGATCTATTCTGCACTAGCTGAAGCTTGTAAAAATGTTTTGTAGTCACACTTGACCAGGGCTGCACAGTTAATGAAATCGCAATATGGATATCTGCAATTTTCAGGTGCAGTATTTGAAGGGAAAATGTGAATGAGGTGAGGCAGACATGTCCTGTCCTACATATCAGATACAGACTTCATCTCCATTTGGTACAGATTCCTGCAAAAATTTGTCATTTTAACTTTTTTTTTTTTTCAATCAAAATAAGAATACTGATGTAAAAATGATCATTACCTCAGTCAGTCCAAATAATCAAAATTAGATATTTTTTCAAACTCGTTGAGCCCTACACTTGACCAAACTACAGAACAGTAGTAGAGATGAGAAGGAATCAGAGATTGTATGACCTGTCTGAGTGATCAGTTTGGAATTAAACACACCTCCAGGTACAGTTCATACTTTATGGATATGATTAATGAGCCAAACCTGTAAATAACAAGAATGAACAAGAATATAAAAGCAATTAAACACAGAATCAAGGACAGTTTTAACTTATTCCAGCTACTTCTGGTGTAGCCCCCACCCACTTTTGTGCTCCACCCCTAATTTTTGCTGCTGAACACATCAATAAACTTTGAGCAGCCTTTTTTACAACCTCATGGGCCTGAAGTTTTCCTCTGTCTGTCTGTGAGGCCACAAAGTAACAGCAAGAGCGGCATGAGATCTGTTGTGCACATTCACACCACTGTTGGGCAAAGCTCTCTTATAACCAGCACTTCTTAAGTATATTCTGATAATGGTGGAATTTTCATGAAACACACTGTGTGCACGTGCTCTCCCAAAGTGAAGACCTTTGTTTGGAGAGCCTTTCATCTTCACTGCAGCTGTCATCAGGCCAACCTCTGCGTCAGTACTGTCTCCTGACGGTGTTGGTACAGTAGATAAAGTTAGGATCCGGTTTCACTGTCTGGTCTGGAGGTAAACTTAAACTCATCATACACACAAAAAAAGCCGCTCGTATTCAGACACCAGCGATGCACAATGAACCACAGACTGCAGCAATTATACCCATCCAGACAGACCAACAGGTTTAACAAGTTGGAACTAGACAGTAGCCGCAGATGCAGACCTGGGGAGTGTTTGGAAACCCAGCTCATCTATTATTAGCATAATAATGGAGAGTGTGGCACTCTGCCTCCCTCCAAACATTTGACCAAGTTGAAGAACTTCAGAACTTGGCAGGTTTTATTTTCACTGTTTCTTTAGATCGCATAGCTGCGGTGCCAGGTTGATGCACTCTGTCGAGTGTTTACCTGTTTTTGCAGCATATTTTTTGGTGCCAAAAACAAGTGTGACCTTTTGCAACAAAAACTCTTAATGAGCCAACAGACTTTAGCAGGGACATAGAAGAAGTATAATCAGGGCCTGTCATGTAAAGTAATAGGTTTCTAATAATAGTGTGTACAAAATGTCGCAGTCTTTTAACAAGACTGAACATGCACTGGAAAAATGCAGGCAATAAAACACTTTGTAATCTCTGCACATATACATGACTTTTAGAGTCCTCTTGTACCAGCTCCACTGTACACTAGACTGTTTGCTGATTGGCCTATTGGTATTTTCAGACAATCAATTTAAAACACACTAAGGAACAAACACAATCTCATAACTCAATCTCATAAAACTCATAACTCAAACATAATGGCGATATATATATTTACAGATTAAAGAAACCCGAGTACTAGCTTGTGGACTTTGTGTGCTGAAAACACATAAAATAATCATTTGATATATTGCAGCCATGTTGGTAACCCTTTCATATTTGCCAGACATATATTTGTATACATAACACATGCATGTTTATCACCAATTCTTGAGAGAAAGAAGAGAAAGAAAACATTAAAAAATGATTAATAGCAACACTCAAATTCCAAATTTATTCTTTAAGCATTTGTATATGTCATTAATGAACTGTTTTGTTTGTTTTAATTTTTTTAAAAATTTCTTAACTTGCTCTGTGCCAGAAAACACTCTTGTCCCAGACAAGGATTCACCACTTCAAACAATTTTAACATGTGTTAAAAGTCTTCAAAATCTGAAACTAACAATACCTACTGATGGACCCCCGTCTCACTTCCTGGTTTAAAAAAAAAGGTGAGAATACTGCTCAAGCACTGGTAAACTTTCTATTTTCAGACAGATTCATTCAATAATATTTCTATCAGATGTGTCTCAGCATGTCAACTCTGTAGAACTTCTAAATCAAAGCTAAATAAGAATTATGGTTTATAAATGTGTATTTTTTCTTAGCATTAAGAGAACTCTGAGACACTATAAAAATAAAATGGCTGCTCACTGCAACTATGCTGTGAAATGAAAAAGTGGAACATTTTCTCAACTCTGTAAGACGTATTCAAGAGTTTGAACTTTTTTTAAGATATATTTTCCAGCATAATTAAAGAGTAAAAATCAAAACTCCTTCAAAATATGGTTTTGTCTCAGTTCTCAAGAAGAAGTGATACACATAGGACATGCATTTACTTATATATGTTCCCACAGTACCAGCTGAAACACTAATAATGAATTATATTTATACTAAAATAATTGTTTGTTTTTTTTCTACAACACCAGATAAAGACCCAGAAACAACACCGATGGCATTAATGCTGAGAACTGTTGACTATTCAAAAGGGCCACCATTTGCATGACTAGACTCAAAGTTTTTAGATAAAAATGAGCATAATCTTACATGCACTGACTTTACAATAAGTTTACTCTAGCAAACCTCCATGCTGCATAACAAACATAACACCACCACCAGACATAAGCGTGCCGACACATCCACACATACTGTATACATTATATTGTATTCCAAGTAGTGTGAGCGATAGTTAAGCTTGCAGACATGAATGTGTGCATGCACATCCAGTATTTAACTAGCGAGAGGAACGGAGGATGACTCTGACCTTGTACAAATAAAACCTGACAACTGAAATGTTCCCACATGGGTCCTTGTGGCTAAATGTGTTCAAGTCAGACTCCAAGGGGTTGAACTTGGGTCTATTTGAGGATCCTTGACAGGAAATTAAGATCCCCCCCAGTGAACGAAGGACTCATTCAGAGTCAAGTCTTGTAGAGGTGTTTCTCTGTTATTACTGTTCAAGGCGTTGGTTTGAACAGTGGCATTCCCAGAAGGGACTTTTTTCACTCTGCTCACCACTCCGCCATTTAGCCTGTAAATCAGAATGGCAGATTAAAGTAAATGAAGCTGTGTCTCAAAGCATTTGAATCTGAAAGCCTTTACATAAGAAATGAGCTTCGGCTAGCTCTGGAGACCGTGGTAATGTGGTGAGAGTGTGTGTGTGTGTGTGTGGTAGACCGTTTGTCCGTGGTGGTGTAGAGTTGGCCCTGATCCACCTGATGAATAGTGGTTTGGAATGTGTCGGCTGTCTTAATGAGCACTGTAGGAAGTTCCGTAGATGGAGCGCTAGCGTCTCAGCAGATCTGTGAGAGACTGAGGCTGAGACAGACATGTTGACTCATACATACCAGATGCTGTTTACAGCCCCGCCAGGGATTAGGGTAAACTTTGGAGGCTCAAGCCCTATTTCAAAGCTTCTTTGCAATGACTAGCCTCTCAGTGAGGCAAAAGGGGAAAAAAAACCTTTCCTTTGAAAAAAGTTAGATCTGACCACATTTCCCAGAACATACGAGATCAAACCCAGAAATGATGAAGTAAGAAAAACTGGAACTGACTGAAAAAAGGCAGAGACCCATTTACCGTTTCAAGCATCGGGCTTTTCTTTAAACAATCATGGGAAGCAGGTAGATGTATCAGGACGCAACAGTTGACACATTTCAGAAAAGTATAACATTTCTTGGATCAGAAGTCTTGTGTCTCAAGCCATAAGACTGTAGTCCTAATCATTCAAAGAAGAGCTTAATAAAACCCTTATGGCATGGAATGGATTCAGAAAAAAAGCCATAGAAACACTTGTTATAAGACAGCAATTGGTAAAACCTCTCAGTTAACATCAAGATGGATTGTTTTCCCCTCTACAATTCAATGAAAACTGGAAAACAAATCCTAAAAAGAAATTGGACAAAAATGCCAAGTTCCTGGACCTATTTTATATCCACTAAAAATTCTAAAAACACCCACACACCTAAAGTTTAAAAGTTAAGTTTTATTGTCCAGATTAATTGGACACTCAAGAATCCAGCAGCTCTTTTTTCATGTCTTTTTCTCAGTAATATTCAATCTTTTGAGCAGTTAAGGCCAGGGAAATCATCAGCATAATTGATGTAACTAAGCACACTTACTCTTATTATGGTTTAAAGCAGAGCAGCCTAAACAAATGTGATGCCATTTTAACAGCAGAGCCTCAAATTGCTGCCCTTTGTGTAACTTCAAATATCGAGCAAAGTTGGCTGTTGTTGCGTCTCAGACTGTAATTTTGGACGCGGTCTTATTGTGTACTGCACTTAATTTTTTGTTGACCTCCATGTATTCTTTGTACGGGAGCAAAACGATCTTTGGTGTCATATTTTTCCAGCTGGAGCTCAGTAAAACAACATTAGTTCTTCATGATTCTCTTCTTCAGCTTGATTGGATGCCGTCAAACAAAGTGGGTCTGGGGAGTTAAGTGTTCTAAATGTCTTTATTGCCTGGTTTCTGCAGGACTACAAATAAGCCAGTAAGCGGAAAAATAGACTTAGAACAGCACAATTACAACAATTAGGAAAATTCTTTGAAAATTAGGTATTACTATGAGATTTTAAACAAGCAAGATTTGCTTCTTCACCTCCAGGTTGAGACTGTTCTATAATTGGGGATCCAGAACCATTAAAGCTCAGCCAGCACCATGCTGTGGAGACTACAGAGACCAATTAACTCACACAGAATCAACAACGCTGTGTCCCTAATCGCATAACTAGGCACTACATACCCAGTGTGTGTACTAGTTTTCAACAAACTTCTGTATAAATAAAGAGTACTACGTATGCTTTTGGATGCACTGCACTGTGTGTATTACATGACATCCTGAGAGCCTCCTTGCTGGTTGGAGACATGTAACCACAGTAACCCGTGCCAACGGTCAACTCATTAAAAAAATATATTACACCTAGCGAAGTGGACCCTCACTTACATTTGAAATGAAGCTCTATCAACGTTTATCACAAAAGCTGCCTTGGTCACCGTCCGTCATTGTCTACGTAGTGTGCAGTGCTTGCATACTGTAATATTTCTCTGAAAATAGTGTGCATCTCACATACTTTTGGTTTTAGACATACCAACAAAATCTCAGATACTGTTTTAGCTTCCTAAAGAGCATGTTTCAGATTCATCTAATCATGCGGAGCTAAGGAAAAGCAGCTGTTGTCCTGATGACATCCAATTAGGATCAAGATAAAAATGTGAAATACATGAGGACAGTGATTCACAAATACCTAAAGCTGAATATGATCAATATTAGGTTGCTTAAGGACAGTCGAACTGACAGGTGCTGTGCTGTGAAGGATAAGACATCGGACTGTCCCAAAATCATGTTTTAATGAAGTCCTATTAACTTGTCTCGTCTCTCTCTCCTCCTCAGGCCTTGCGGGTGATGGCGAAGATAATGAGGGAGTGTTGGTATGCCAACAGTGCCGCCCGACTCACCGCTCTGCGAATCAAGAAGACCCTGTCTCAGCTCAGCCAACAGGAGGGAATCAAGATGTAGACACAACTACCAAACACACGCGCGCACACACCTCTGACTGGCATCCATATCGTTAGCATTACAGCATTATTATCTTCATTATTATTCATCTATTGTTCCTCCCCTTTGGCTTGAAGGG
This sequence comes from Lutjanus campechanus, assembly GCA_027495735.1. Lineage (NCBI taxonomy): Eukaryota > Metazoa > Chordata > Actinopteri > Lutjaniformes > Lutjanidae > Lutjanus > Lutjanus campechanus. Next base: position 14,065 of record JAJHUR010110811.1, on the reverse strand, counting down.
GAGTGAAGACTTTATTTCCCCTTGTGCTCTTTTTTCATATCCCATTTCATTCATTGACAAACTGATGAGTCCTGCAGCTGAAACTGAGGAGCCGTGTGTGTATGTGTGTGTTGCACTGGGCTGACATACACACATGAATGGATGGATGGATCTAATGAGGGATGGTTGTGCCTGAAGGGGATAACAGAGGTGTTAAAGGAAGCCTCCACTCATTATCCTCCATCTTTACTACCGCCATCACATGAAGTCTCTGAAAGACCCATTGGGGCAACCGGTGTCCATCTCAAGTCCCGCCTCCGCCGCTCATCACACACCCAAACAATACGAGCTCAGACCCCATCAGGTAAACAAAAGGCCGGACAGGGAATCGCCTGGGGGGGGCTCTGAGCTGCCGGAGCTTCGCTCTCATCTCTTCTCATCTTCATCATCACCCTCTCATCTGTATATTAGCATTTCATTCTTCACTTCAGAGAATTAAGCTACTCTTCAGTAGGGCTGCAAGTTGCTTGTTTACATCTGAATGATTTTATGAATTTCCTCTCATTGCAAACACAAAAACGTGTTGAATCAAAATGAAATTTTTAGAATGCTCCAACCTGTCATTAGCCCAGTACATTCTGTGGTGAATGTAACCATGTGCACCGCTTACGTTGTGTTTTTAGGTTAAAGAGTTTACATTCCTCCTTACAGTGAGGGATGTACTGGAGGCGTCACTGGTCCTTCCCTCATTAAATACCCATGTAACAGTACATGTATGGGAGCAAAGAAATGCCTTAAGGAAAAACTTAATTATTAAATTTAACCACCACTGAATAGTTAATGTTGAAATTTCACTCCCACGTAATTGGTCGTACTTAAATATTTAACTCTTCTATCTGAATTAAAGCGTTTTGAATTTTCCTCAAAAGATGAGGAAACCTAAATTGGACTGATGAAATGCAGCCACTGAAAGTGAAGATGAAGGGCTCGCAACCAAGCCTGGATGAAATCTGTTGAACCTGTCCTGTCCGCTTCAGTTCTGCAGAGACCTGCCCAGTCCTCATAAAAGTAACCTGGTGTGTGATTTTGGATGTCTGATGGGGTTTAATCATCCATCCAGCAAAATGAGGACACGCATCCAGTTTTCTGTTTTTATCAATGTAACTTCTGACTAAACCAAAACCGTGGTTGCATTTACTGAAATGAACAGATTTCGGCTTTTAACTTTGCAAATCTGAGTGAATAAACTTGGAAAAGTGTTTCAGCGGGGGTCATCAACTCGGTGCTCCGTTAATCTCAGTGATAGGCTAATTGCAGGAGAGAAGGGCCTGATTCATTGCCGTATAGTCAAACTTTTAATTGGGGGGAAAAAAGGGTAGAAGAAGTAGTTTAAATGATGGCAAACACATGAAACATAGTTCATCCGGGTCAGAAAATCTGCCAGCACCATCAAGCTACATTCTGTCAGCTGTATGATCAGAGATAGAGAAGCTTTTTTAAAAGAACAGACATGATTTTCAAAGTGCTATCAAATCATGATGGAGCGAGTAGAGCAGTTTAATATCAACAGCTGTATTAGATTATTGGATGCTGGAGAATGGATCATTAACAGTTCTTTGGAAAAAATATTTTACATTTTCTCAATGTGCACTGCACATTTTCTTCAAATACAGAAAGCAGTTACTGATTTCATGGCCATTGGTGTGCAGTCACTGACTGTCAGGGCTACTTGACACAATTCCTCTTCATCTCTGAGGTAACAGTCCCTCAGCCATGATGAAAAGTATCATCAGCTGACATGAATAGTGATAGTAAAGACGACTGCGATGTGAAGGTGTTTGCAGCCCTACTCTTGAGTCATGCTACAGTAGCATTGTGGGAACTGGAGTGAGGACCTGGGGGTTCTGGGACAGTCTGTGAGCTGCCCTGTGGGGTCCACACAAACAATGGCTTCATCTGTTCTTCATCTAGTCGAGTTGTAAGCAGAATCTCTCATCTCTGCAACAGTTTTGCACTTGTTTTTTCATTTGTTACTGTTGTATTTCCACGTCTCCCTGCGTGCTGGCAGGGAGTCGGACAGGTCAGTTTAATTTATTGTGTTTTTGAATTTTCTTTCTGGTGGCAGGGGATCTTTTTTGCAAAACTAAACTGGACATGATGACCTCATTCATTTTTGGCGAACATGCTGCAACATATGCAATATACAGTAGATAAACGTGTCTATTTTCTATACTCTGCTCTGCTAAACCACAAACAGCAAGAACAACGACAACAACACCAACAATCAGCTGCCACCATGCCTTCCAAGCCAGCTGTTACCGGAAAGTGCCAGTGCTTTAAAAACCCAACTCCTCTCATGTCGGCTGCCGTGGAGTGCGTTTGCTCTCGCGTGTATGCAGCTCCGTGCGTGTGTGTGCGTCAGAGGAGGCCCGCAGGAGCCATGCCGAGCACACAGCAAGCTCGTACTATGCACACCCAAGATGAAGTAAGGGATGGAAAGCAAGAAGGGGCACACACCGCACGTTACAGCACCCACAGGTCAGCCGACTCTCTGGTGCCATTTCGTCAACCCCCCCCCCCTCCCTTCCTCACCTGAACACCCAACCACCTCAGCAACAACTCATCGTACAGCTTCTCCTCCCGGTGGACAGAGTCTGGAAACTGAGCTCCAGCACCTCAAACTGTGTTTAGTTGGAAAAAAAAAAAAAACGATGCCACAAAAGCTCACAGCGGCTTTCGAAAAAGAGACACAAAGACTTGTAAGCATTACTGATGTTGCCCTATAAATGTAAACTCTTGGATATCTGATTTTTGTTCTTCTCACGTGTTTGCGCCGTTGACAGCGCAGCAGCGCAAATCAACCTTTCAAGCGTTTTCTTCTTTGTAGGATAATCAACAAAAATGAGGTACATTCATTTAAATATAGCAAATGGATATTTACTAAGCCATAGGTTTTCCAGGTCGTGTTTTTTTTTCCTTTTTTCTTTTTTTTTTTTTTTTTTTTTCTTTTTTTTTGTGGCAAGGTCTTTTTCTACTAGAATGTACATTTACGACAAACAAAAGATGAAAAAAATATGCGTCAAATGGACAATTTTGTCATTTCAGCTTAGCAAGCCTTAAGGGACCAACGCATAAGAGTCAGGATCTACTCTTATTTTTTGTTTGTTTTTGTTTTTTATGAGAAAAAATATATCTATATATATATATATATATATATAATTGATTACTATGATAAAGGTAGTGTCATTATTCTATCTAAAGGACAAAAAAATATATGTAGCACCTGATTTAACAGTTTGTTTCAGTCAAGTGTTTGTCCTGTTGCCAAAATTGCCATACATCTAAACCCATTTCATCTTACCGGTATTTTACAGAACGGCCTGTGTTCATCAAAAGCACTTGTCTTTTACTGCACAGGTCAAAAACAAGTCTCATAATTAGGTACGGTTTAAATGCTCAAAGAGTGCAAACAGTTACACTTAATACATCTGGTAAATTAGATCCGCCTGACAGTGATTTGGCAAAGAAATCCCACAGAGTCTCTTGATTGTTCAGCAATAAGTGCACTTCTGAACCACTGCGGGGTTTACCTGTGTGGCAATTTGGATGTCGGTGAGTCCGTCTGTCTCCATTGCTTTTCTTTATGGATACATAATGTATTGATGTGCTGCTACTTAGTTGTCCACCTCGCTTTCCGAGTCGAGGTGAGAGCTGCCGTTGGATGTAAATATCCTCAGATTGCCTGAATCTGATCATTCTGTGCCATGTTGCTTTGACGCAAATCCAGCCCATCGTCATCTGGTAGGCAGTCCTCTCGAAGATTTGCTGAAGTGCGTTCAAGAGTTGTTGTCAGCCACCATCCATGGAAGCGCAGGAGTCCAGCCCACCACCTACCGCAGCAGCTCATGTCAGTGATGAGTTCTTCCTCAGTCAGCTGCTTTAGTGTTCCATTAAGAATGGAAAGCTGCAGCCTCCATGGACCATGGTTGAAACCAACGGTGCCAATCTATCGATGGGCATCACAGTAGCTTGTTCTCTCTACTTCAATGCTTACACTTGAAGTTGGAAATGCATTGAGACTTATCATTCTCTACTAGCCCAAGTGTAGAAGAGGGGGTAGGGGAGCAAATACACCCAGTTATTTTTGAGGTAGTGGTTTGTTTGGTAAAAAGTGTTTGTTCTCTATGATGCCCCTATAGCAACTGATAATGTAATAACAGATGGAAAATGTCAGAATTTTGAGCATTTAATTCCCAGACGGTGTAACCGCAGTTCCAACGCACCTCTTTTAAGGCCATGATTGCTTGTCATTGGAAGCCCAGTGCCCGTTACTCTGCAGGCTGCTCTTTTAGTCAACAATTCATCACGTCTGGCAGTCTATCTATGTGTCAATATCAATTCTTGCTTCGGTTGATTGAATTTTTAATCACAGCAACAGTGAAATAAAACAAAAACTCTCCAAATCAAATTGAAACAAACAAAAGAACGTTTTAGCGCTGCAGTTCATTGTTGACCTCAGAAACAATGTCCACTCACTCGCTTGTTCCAGAGATGGATGAAGCTCAGTCAGCCAACTCATGTGGAGGGGACCATCATGTGAATGTAGGATATGTACAGCGTTGATGTTTGATGTCTTTGTTGTACGCCACTGATGAAAAGTGCTTAGAATAAAGTAAAGTTTGAACATCTAGTGATCTAATGAAGACAGTGTGTTAAGCTACTTTCCCACTGAACAGAAAACTCACTAATGCACACTAACATCTTGCTTATATCTTCAGTAGGAAAAGGGTACAATCAGCATGTATTCCCGTGTTGAATGACTCTGCTGTGGTCAGGGGTGTTTATATGGAAGTGATGGAAAGATGGAATGATGCCTGACACGCTAATTTTTGCATTTTTTCCAGCTTGTCGCCTCTCAGTAACTTCTGTGACTCTTTGTCACTTAGCCACAAATTCCATCCGTCTCTGTTCAGGCAGCGCTCGAAAATCCTTCCTAATTAGTCGGTGTATGAAAGAGAGACTGACTGAAAAAAACTGAAAAAATATAAAACAGCAAACACCTGAAGCCTTCATGCTGCTTTCTGCTGTTTCTAACCATCTTTACTGGCGCATTCACAACATCAAATGTGACTCGTCAGGAAAAAAGAGAAAGGCAAACTCTATTGGCAATGGTAAAAAAAACAGATCAGTTGTCTAGTCTTAACAGGTTTACCCCCAAAAGTCTTTTGGTGCAATACAACAGTCAAGCTTGTGAGTGAGTGAGTGAACCTGGAGACGGAGGTTCCTAAATGTTAAGACAAACTTTATTGAAAGCTTTTTGACGAGTGAATTGCTGGTCTCTCCATTTATAAATACTGTTAGATTTCTGAAGAACAAGACAGAATCTGTATATTTAGTTGGCTGAAGTAAAAGAACATTTCACCAGCGGAATCCAGTAGCCTTCTAAACCGTACAAAACATTTCCAATGTGACAAATCCATTTTCCTCGAAATTACATAATCAGTTGCTACAGGCTCTATTCAGTGATCCCCTTGTCGTCCTTTGTTACATAAAAAAAAAAACAAAGCAAAGTTTGAGAAAAAGCAGACAAGTTGTGATGTACCCACCCGTACAGTTCCACTGTTGAGTCGTTCTTGTGAATGAAGTATTCTTAACTATGTAGAAATGGTCAGCGGTGGCAGATGAGCCTTGTAAATATCTCGTGGAGTAAACAAAAAGAAGAAAGCTATCCTGATATTTGAAGAAAGTTAAGTGGATATCGCTGCTATGTTGAATACAAAAAGGGTGACAGACTATGCTGAATTAAATGTTTAATGTGTACAAAAGTGGTCAAACTAGTAGGGAAAACTGGGGCTTGCCAGGGAAGACCAGGGCCAAGGATCCATCTTTCTAAGCCATGTGGGTTTGGGGGGTTTTGATGGTGGTGTGGGAAACTAAATTTCAAAATCTCAAAAGTATCCCTTTAAGTAAGCCCTGGCTATCCCTGCTGGCCCTTTGGGTGGGATTGGGACTGTATAGTATGTGTATTCCATTAGCAATGTCATTCTCTGGGACATTAGCAACAACAAAAGCTCAACTCAACAGCACCTCTGGTATGCCTCTACTAGGACAACCTTCATTCTGTCTTAAAGTCACCAGCAGCCTTGTACTTTTTCTTTTCAAAAACCCAAGATGACTTAACTGTAAAAAGACATGTTTGCACCCAGCTGTTCTTCTCTTGTGGTCTTTATACAGCAGTCTTTCTGTCCTTGATTCTATCTTGCCTTTCTCTCTTGTCATTCCATGTTCTCTAATTGACTTAACAGATATCTAGCTACAAGGGCCACACTTCACTGCAGCTGGTTCCCCGACATCACAGCTCCACACCGGGTGGAACCAACTCACATCCATGCCTGCCTACTTTTTTATCTCTCTAAACTCGGATCCTGAAGGCTGGTCGATGTTTGAAACAGAACTCGTTTGTGAATCGTACAAATAGGGGATAATGGCTCGCGCTTCCTGGCCGTCTCTCCTCAAAGACATTCATGGTGGTGCACAGAACAACTGACAGAAGAAGAGAATTCGTTAGAAATTTCAAACTTTCTCACCTGATCACATTTTGTAAGTCAGTGAAGTGGATGTGTTGTCAGATTGATGGTTTCAGAAAGTTACAGAAATTGGTGGACACAGGTGTACTTGCGCCTTTTTGGAAAAAAGTACTCTTTCAAGGCCAGAAACTCCATTAAAACCTTATAATGTTCCACATACTTCATGTGACTTTTATTCAACTTTTAAAACATGAGCAGCTTCAGCTGCTCCTCCAAGCAAATTAAAACCTGCAATTCCATTCAGTGTCAGCTTTTCAACAAATTTTTAAATATTCCACATTCACACCACAATTTCTTTAGAAATGACCTAGCTTAGTGTAGCACTCCCATAACATCATCAGACTCAGAATTCATTGACACATTCTTCCTTTTTGTTAAAACCTGGCATCTACATCACCCATAATGCAACTCAAACACAGGCTTTTGAGTCAGAGATTCGTATGTGTTAAATCAGTAGCGAAAAATGTGGCCTGAAGCTGCGAGCCTTAAGCACAGATGAGGAGAGGGCTACAGAATTCTGGTAAAGACCCGAATATCCTCCCAAATGGACGCGTTCGTAGACAGCTGCGGACGTAGTTCTTTTTGTACTACTTTGTAGAGTCCGTTTGGAGGGTGTGTTCCATAGTTTGTTGTAGCGTTGTGGCCTCATGGACAAAAAAAATGGAGGTAGGAGGATGTCCACAAAGAGCTGAGGCGTACACCGTCTGATGACGAAATGTACGTGGGAAGTCCTCCTCCCCAACACCTGGAAATGTGTAAAATTGGTAGAGCTCCCTTTAAGGACCGTCCTGAGTGGACGGCCAAACTGTGTCCTTAACCCTTGAAATTGATGCCACAACAGAAATATTCCTGAAACCACCAATCTAACAATGACAACAAACACCATGATTGTCTTTGCGGAGACTTTCTGAAAGTGTGCCCTGTCTCTCTGAGGGCAGGCTCTTCACTCTGCATCCAACTGTGACCACACTGAACAGCTTTTGCCTTGGACGTGGCCGTAATACAAACTCGTCTGTTTGGAACATCCGAAGGCCTTGGGGTTATGAAAGGGGCTGAACTGTAGGCTGTCCCTCCCTTTGTCTAGAAAGATTGGGACTGAACTTTTAAATTCTATTTTTCTTTCCTTCATTCGTCGGGTCCTTGGGTTTGGCGAGCAGTTTTTGCTTTGGTAATTCAACCACGATCTTGACCATGACCCATTTTTAAAAAATTTCTGAAGAAAACGCTGTACCTCTTCTTTGAGAATCTTACCTTGCCTTCTCTGTCCTTAGCTCAGATCAAAGGTGGGAGGAGGTCACTCTACACTGTTGATATGCAGCCACCATGCAATTTCAAACCTCGTTTCACTGGTCGAAGGTCGCGGATGGGAGCAGCGATGTGTCTGAGCCGTTTTGTGACTCAAACCCAACAAACGAGTTGAACTCCGTTCGTTAGGTCGGGTTAAATATGCAGCCTTTTCACGCCATTCTTTTTACGCCAAGAAAGGTACAAAACGGGCAGCTTGCTCTGCTCTGCGTGCATCGATGGAGGGCCTCAACAGGGAGGTAACATAAACTATGCCAGCAGCTCTACCGCTTCAAACCACGCACTGAGTAATTCCCACAGCTGTGAATGTATCGGCCCTCTCAGAGTCTCCAACCAATCCGAGCACAACCTGCGTAACTCAGCCCAAAGGTCATGGCAGCATGCAAATATCCACCGCACGGGTCTGTTTCTATCTATGTCTCTTTCTCTTGTTATGCAACGTCTGGGCCAATCACGTCTGCCCACTCAGTCCCTCTGGATCACACAGGTTCAAAGACCTATCTATGCTAGCATGATCCACACACTGTGATGTTAACGCGTTAGGGTCAAAGGATTATCACGTTCTCCCTTCATGGTTGCCCTCCATGGTCTCAGAGAGCTGCTGTATGCAGCGGTCGAGCGTTAAGGTTGATGCGAGGAGCGGTTTGGGTCACCAGGCGGTTCAGGCTCTGCTCGGCTTGAACAGTTTTCCTCTCCGGTTCGATGCTGCAGTGAGGCCTTTGTGGCAACAAGGGTAGCAGAAAGCTTTATCATGTTTTATTTGGTGCCTAAGTTTGACAAGACTTCTTTTACTTTTCACCTCGAATGACAAGACTGCATGTGATTGTGTGTCTGCATTGATGTCTGCATTACCTGCTTTATAGATGTCATCCAAAAGCTGAGAAGTATCTTAAAAAGCATAATTAACATATTAAAAAGGTCACTTAATCAAAAAGAAAATACCTCCTTTTAAAGACCAATGTGTTTTACCTCACTGTATATATATTCTCGATTTGTTTACTCCAAGTTTGCAATTTATCTTTCTCTTTTGTTTCTATGAAATGCTTAAAAAAGTTGAAGAGAATAATTTTCTTTTCTTTTCAATGGTACTTTTTTGTCAGATGGCATTGTATTGTGTTTGTGTTGTGCCCAAGCAGTATACTATTCCTCTTTTACCATGCTCTGTATATGACCTGTTGGTTGTGTTCTGCGTGAGCTGTACAGTCAAAGCGCTTTACAAAATGTCCAAGCCCCCTTCTGAGCTCTGGTACAAATGCCTTGTTCAATATGTTCTTTTGTTTAATGAAAAAAAAGAAAAAAAAATGAGTCAAAGCGGAGGTGGAGGAGGCTGGAAGTGAGGGGCGGGACTGTGAAGCGAGAACCCCTCAACAACTGTTGAACCCTCCTCACCTCACGACCCTCTTGGATTTCTAAACATATTATAATCTTGACTTTTTTATATAGTGTGTACAGATGAATGAGAGATCAACATAGGAATAGAGGATTGACACTTATGTTAACTTCTAACATAGCTGGAGTATAAAATGGTGTGAATAAAGAAACAAAGTTTCACTACAACATTTGTGTTTTGTCTGCTTTATTTGTTAATCATCACAAACCTCACAGTGATGCCTGCGCCTAATGTGCCGAGTCTCTCAAGCAAATAGAATCCTGGTCCAGTCAGTCCCTCCAGGATTTCTCGGGCTTTTTGGGGGATTGTTGCAGCCTAAAATACCTGATTTCACAGCAGCTTTCTCAAACATTCTGATGCGTGTTGCAGTGTTTTTTGCAATGAAATTGTGGTAGCAAGTAAAAGTTGCAAAAAAAAAAAAAAAAAAGTTTTTTGTATGTGTGTGTTTCTGCTTAATTCACTAAAAATTAATTTGGGCAACTTGTTCCAGGGAGAATAAAAACACACTCTGTTCCACACCTCACTAAAAAGGCTCAGTATTACAAAAATTCTAAAAAAATATGATTTTATTTGTAAATGCAGAAGTGCACTTAAGGGGTATTCCACAATGAAGCAAAGGTTTTTTGGAGCTCAAACTCAAACGGCAAGCATAAAATGATAAAATATAAAAGTGCACAGAGCGTCATCAGTAACTGACAAACTGTGCGTTCTTTTCGGTCCCTGACAAAATGTGACAAATACAAACAGGAAACAAACTGGTAACACATCACAGCAGGGGACCAATTCAAACATGTACCTGTGAGTTAAAGTACTGAGAACTTACAACTTCAGTATTTGAGTTATTTCAGTTCCCACGTTGTTACCCTCTTATTCGTAAACTTCACGTCTTGTTCCTTTGTACCTTCAAATAGGGGAGGGCTGTGATGAGAGTAACGGGGATGGTTGCAACATGGACCCTTTCTCTTCCACACAAAGTACATCCCATCTGAGTCCACAGCCAAAAGTTTTGCCAGTTACATCAGAAAAACCTTTTGACTTTTGACTTTTCACTTAGAAAGTTAAAAATACAAAAAAATAATGTTTATTTATTGAGAAGTGTACCTGTATATTATTTATTAGACCTCTCCACAGGCTAAGTGTCAGTGAAGGTTTAACTTATTATACTGGTCAGGGCAAAGCTGTCAGAGACAGTGGAGGCACAAAAATGACAGTGTGACATTTTTCACTTGCTGCTTATTAAAGATACATTTCTTTGCTCATTATATTTGCAGGAAATGCTCAGGTTTAGGGGTGAGGAAGACCAACAGAGGTCTCATCAGTCCAGATGTGTGTTAGACACTGTGAGAAGTGATGATGCTCCAAGGTGAGTTTTAAGGCATCGGACGAGCCATATCATTTAACATGAAAAACTGATGAGAGGGAAACATGGTCATTTGGTTGGAGGACTAACTGAAGTTATATGTGTCAGAAATATAAACTGCTTTTTGTGGTTGATTTATCCAACCATCATTTTCCCTGTCCTTGTTTCTGTGGTCTGGACAGAGGATACAAAAGTAGCAGTGCACAATTTCCAGTCTGATTGCATTTATCCAAAATAAAATCAAAATCTACTGGTAGAGGACATGTGTATGTTGTTCACATTAAAATATGGTTACTCTAAATAAATACATCTCTTTGTAAAGAGGAAAATATTTTTTTAAAAAGTTTGTATCCCCGCCCTCTCCTGTGTGTCAACGTGTACTGTACTCGTACACCATTAATTTTAGTTTGCAGCCAGCTCACAACTGCAGGTCACACACTGGCCCAAAAGTACTTTGGAGAAGAGAGTTACACAGAAAAACTTCAACAGGCGTTGGACTAGATGGAATCTTAAGGCAAAAAAGAGAGGATTATCTATGCTTTTTTTTCCCCCTTTTGACCAGTCATAGATGATCTACTACCAAACATTCTGGTAATCATCACATATACTGTATATTCCAGTAAGTAACAGTAATTGGAGTTAGACATAAAAAATGTTGCTTGGGAGTGGGGAGGGACGCAGCTGTGCAATAACCACAAGATCTATTATTTATCAACAGTGTTGAGCACGTTACTTTTAAAAAGTAATTAGTTATAGTCACTAGTTACTTCTCCCAGAAAGTAACTGAGTTAGTAACTGAATTAGTCCACTATAAAAGTAACTAGTTACCAGGGAAAGTAACTATTGCGTTATTCTTTTTTTTTTAGTTTAAATATGTCTAAAAATTTGGATTTTTGTTTTTGTGGTTTTGGCCACTAGTTTTGTAGAAGCGTGTGCCGTTGATTCAGATTCAGACATCTTTATTTATCCCAAAAGGCCATTCAGTTTTAACAGAGAGATGCTTCATTTCAAATGTTTTAATTGGATTTTAAGCAAATATGTTCAGCTTCAATTTTGCATTTGACAAGATCCTATAAACTGTATTTATCGGGTCTTAAAACCAGAGGATCACTACCTTTGTGGGGATCAAAATGCTGGACCACACAAGTTCAGAGGGCTGTTTGAGGGTCAAGACTTGGTTTTGGGGTTAGAGTTAGGGTTAGGGTAGGGTATTTGGCACTTTGCTGTGATGAGTAGGGTAAGGGGCAGTTCAGATAGGTCATGTGTTTCCAGCTTGGGGAGGATTTTTTTTTGCCTATTGACTCTCACTATAAGTTGTACCTGTGCAGTTTGATCCTCTCCATACACGAGATAAAAGCTTGGTGGGGGACACAGAACCTGCACCCTCAGCATTCATCTGAGTAATTCTTATTTCAACCTCGGTTGGCAGCAGAGTGTGAGCAGCTTCATCTACCTCTGACAATTAATACAGCAGAGTGAGATGTGTTGCTAGTTGGAGGTGTCTAGTGTGTCAGCAGCTGACTGGAGGCATAAAATCCATGAGTGGAGAGGAGAGGAGAGCATTAAAAGAGAAGCTGAGAGTCAAAGACCCTGGACCTGATCAGGCCGACATCATAACGCAACAACAATCAGAGGAAGATGATAAACTCTCTGTGGAGAACATAGTGACAGTGGAACTCAGCCTCACAGTGGGACCAGGTGATCTTGAGACAGGTGAGCTGTGCTGGATAAAGTATTCACATCCTTTACTTCAGTAAAAACACTAATACACACTGAAAATACTCCACTACAAGTAAAAGTCCTGCATTCAAAACCTTACTGTGTGAGTATTATCAGCTGTTCTCAGTATGAAAAGTAAAAGTATTGCGCAGTAAAATGCTCCCTGTCAGTAACTAGTAACTGTACCTGTCATGTAGTGGAGTTAAAAAAGTTGAGTAGAACTATAAAGTAATATAATATGGATGTAATTTACAGTACTGAAGTAAATGTATTTAGTTACATTCTCCCACTGGAGATGACAGAAGCTGAATGTGTGTTGTTGGTCTTTTACAAACTTTTAAATAGTTGCTGTTTAGTGCAGGAAAGTGGGCGACACACCTTAAAGTAGATACTTTATATAAACCTGTCAAAGACATTTATATCTCTTATGTACAAAATGTACATTTTAAGCCACAAGATGGCAATTTTCTTCCACTGTCTGAAGGTTTGTGCGATCAGATTTCTTTCATACTTATTGAGGTACTTTTTGCTTACTTTAGTCTTTCAGCAGAAATTGAAAAATAAAATATAATTATTATAAAGGATTTGCACTAATTTCACTTTGCACTAACTTACGTTGGCCAGTTCAGCAGTTTAGACCAGTTTAGTTCAGCAAATACAAATAAAGGCCCTTTTTGTATATTAAAATACACTGGTGCCT
>JAJHUR010110804.1:1239-20213 GCA_027495735.1 Lutjanus campechanus | reverse complement strand
TCTACAGGTGGACTTGAGCTAGAGGTATTTGTTGGCATTAAAACAAACAAAGAAAAATTATGTCTGTGTAACCAGGGTAGTGATGTTGACAGACAGACAACTTGCCTGTCAGTCTGATTTAATACTTCTCCACCATGTCTCATGAAACTGTTTTCATTCCAAGTATGTGAAAATGTAGTGTTACAAAATATAGTGTATTAGAGTTGAGTGTGCGTGAAAATATTGCTTCCTGTATTGATTCAGTGAGGGACAGTGTCTTTTATTTTTCAATACAGGACAATCCTGTCATCTGCATTGCCACCTGTACTGCCTGTTGCCACCTGACAGGTTGCAACACTACTGCACATATTCAGTGGCCACTGAATATGTGCAGTAGTAATGTTAGTTACAAAGACCAACTGCTAACGTTAGTTACACAGTCCAACCACTAACATTAGCTATATAGACCAACCACTAACATTAGCTACATAGACCAATCGCTAACATTAGCTACACAGTCCAACCACTAACATTAGCTACATAGACCAACCACTAACATTAGCTACATAGACCAAGTGCTAACATTAGCTACACAGTCAACCACTAGCATTAGCTACACACTCCAACCACTAACATTAGCTACATAGACCAATCGCTAACATTAGCTACACAGTCCAACCACTAACATTAGCAACCCAGACCAACCGCTAACATTAGCTACACAGACCAATCGCTAACTTTAGCAGCACAGACCAACCGCTAACATTAGCTACATAGACCAATCGCTAACATTAGCTACACAGTCCAACCACTAACATTAGCTACATAGACCAACCACTAACATTAGCTACATAGACCAACCACTAACATTAGCTACATAGACCAACCACTAACATTAACTACACAGACCAATCACTAACTTTAGCAGCACAGACCAACCGCTAACGTTAGCTAAACAGACCAACCGCTAACGTTAGCTAAATAGACCAACCGCTAACGTTAGCTACACAGACCAACCGCTAACATTAGCTACATAGACCAACCACTAACATTAGCAACACAGACCAACCGCTGATGTTAGCTATACAGAAATACAGTTAGTTAGAAAATACAGTTGGGCACAAACACAGACCAGACTGGGTTTATAAAAGTTTACTTTAAGGTTGAGAGTGAAGTGTGAACTTTACTTTACTTTGCTTTTGCACATAACAAAGGAAGGAATCGCTGGACAAACAATAAATAAACTAAACAACAGTCATAAAACATCATTTTAGGCTTAACAATTTCACCATAAAGTGAACAAGTGTATTAAATTTATTATTGTGTTACTTGGATAAGGCTACTGACCACATTTTTTAACAGGTAATTAGTAATTGTATCAGAGTACATTTTTAAAGTAACCCTCCCAACCCTGGAGACAAATAGGAGTCCAAACAGAACAGAACAGAAATTTCTCACTGAGACCTTTACTTTATGACATAAGCTTTCAGAACAAAGTTGAACAATGAGCTCATTTTATCTCCGAGTGGTGAAGGAATTATTAAATCCTATCACATTAAAAACAACAGCAGCCAGTGACAACTTCAAGAGTTTGCAAACTTTTCCACTGTATCGTCGACGGCTGATGTGTTTGTGCAAGTGTGTGCGTTACGCGCTTTCCTCCACTCTGCAAGGTCACATACAGTAAGTTCATGGTCTGTCAGTTCCTGGCCAAAAACTTTCACCACGTAGAGCCACGAGGCCTGGATCCAATCACCACAGCCACGTGACAACAGTGACCAGAATATATATCACCAGAGAGAGAAGAGAGAGCAAGAGAGCAGCTGCAGAGAGATGATGTAATGAAAGAAGAAATCTGAGAAGGTCAAAAAAAAAAAAAAAAAAAAAAAAAAAAAAAAAAAAAGAGAACAAAATGTGAGCCAGAATATAAAAACAGAGAATAGACCGCAAGATGCAACATCAAGCCAAGCTAGCCATTTGAATCTTCATTCAGAGCATCGCTCTTCTTCTCTTCTCCTCAGATGAAAATCTATGTGGCAACTGCACATTCATCCTCCTCAGTGTTCAGTTCAGCCACAAGAACTAGTGAATCTGTACAAGTCAATCATAAGCTGAAATCTATTATGTAATGACACTCATATGTTTTATAGTAAGTGGAAAAACGAGCATGAAGGTTTAGAATTCACAGCATAACTGTATATATCTTATGCAATCTTTATTTAATCAGATCAAGATCCCTTTAGCAAGAGAGACATAAAAAACAGCAGAAGAAATAAGTACAACAAGAGGACGAGGGCGATTGATCTGATGATTATTTTCTCAATTAGTGGATCCCATTTGTGGTTATTAACTCTCTAAAATATTTATTAAATATTTAAGTATTAAATATTTGCGACTGCTAAATTGGCACTAATCAACGTAAATATTGGCAACGATGAACATAAACTCAAACATATTAGCTTTAACATTACTAAAGACATTACAAAGATATTGCAAGAAAACAAACCCTCTAGATCATTTTGACCCATTTACGCATCTAAATTTCTTTTTGCACGCCCACTGTTCCGCATCTAACTTCATGTCTCATGTAAAACAGTTTCTGGTTGACTGTGGACAGCACTGAACCGTTTGTGTGCACATCAGACAAGAAGACATGCATAAACTAGAAGAGTGCGCTGATTAAAGTGGAGAACCCCACAAGGCAACTGATGGTGAAGCACCTACTGCAATGCCACCACAACCGACAAATACAACCGAATGAATTAAAATTAGAAATTACAATACAATTTAAAAAAGAAATACAAAAACTATACTTTACATCCATTCTCCTCAGAATCTTTTGTCTGCCCTGGCCTGCACCTGTGCACACTGTGCGCACTAAAGAGTGATGCGTAAATGCTCATCACAGACAGCCCACATGCAGACTGTGGTGGATTGTGGATGATGCTACAATAGCTGCTTTCCCTGACCGATATCTGACATTTTCTCATCTCAATAACTCATCCCTGACAGTTGATCTTGCCCTCTGTGTTCAATTGCACCGCACATAATGGTTCTATCATGTATAACTGTCTATTTGTTGTATTTGTCTTTGTAGTATTGTATTGATTGTCTCTCTTTTAGTGTCATATTGATATGGTGTATTCTTACTTCAAATTTTATCTCTCCCATGTCCCTGTTTTATTTTTATTTTTATGTATAAAAAAAAACTGCTTGTCTTAATGGCTTTTAACATCATGCCGGAGGACTACGGTTGGAAACTAGCCATTGGCTAACACCGGCACATCTACAGAAATGTATGATGAATGTGCACTGTCCTCTCTAAAATAAAAATAAAATAAATAAAATAAAAATATGATTTAAATCTGCCTTGGGGGTATGTGTAGTCTGATTATTTAGTTTTTACTTAGAGTTATGTTGTAACTTCTCTCTGTGGTGCAGCTGCTTTCATTTTAGTAATGCATAAATCAGAACTTAAGTAATATTTTAAGTTATAACCAGGCTAAGTTTGAACTTACACACAGGTGGTGCAACAGGCTGCAGCAGTTGTTGGTTTTACTCTGCAGTTACATGTTTTTGCTTGTAATAGGCTGATATTTACTCTGTAGCTGTTCAGATGCCCCCAGCTGCTGGAGAAGAGACATCTGATCTCCATCTGCACCTCTCTGTGAAAAATGTACAGTAAGTTCAGCTAATTATTTGCTGTTTCTGTGTAATTGATAACACACAGATGTTATTAATTATTATTATTATATTATTAATACTGTGGTTGAGTGTTGCAGTTACACCTTGTGTTACTAGCTACATAGAAAATAAGTCAAATTAAATAAAGTTTACTTGTGCAGCGCTACTTTATATGACATAAAATGCACTTAATGCAGTGGTGAAACAGTATGGATGTTCTGTATGTTTGAATACAGAATCTGCAGGTCAGACAACATCCAGCACCAACACATCCACATCACAAGAAGGTGAAGATAGTTGGTAGAATTTAACAGTGTATTCCTTCTTTGATACATGATTTGTTTGTTTGAGAAGTAATCTTGCCTAAATGGCGAAAGCTGGCACTGGCTGGCATGGAGCCTTTAAAAAAAAGAAAAGTTTTTCCAAGGATTTAAAAAATGAAAAATGAATCACAGAGGTCCTTCAGCGGACAGTCATGCCTGGTGGGGATAGTCGTGTTTTTAACATGGGCGGCAGTGTGAAATTGTGGCATCACTGATTCAATATTTTTCAATATTTTCCCACACTTGAATTTCTTAAGACTTTTAATATGCTATAAATGACATATTTATGAGACTAGAGCCGTTGAAAGAGTCTCTGCTGTCATTCGTGTGAGGTCATGTCATATAATGCCTGTACTATATTGTAAGACAAAGAGGAGTGACAAATTCTCCCACAGGCTGGAATCACTAAATGCAAGCAAATAAGTTAATCATCCAGTGAGATGAGATATTCAGCTTTTAAAGTCCTTTGTAATTCATTCCATTTATCAATCTTATGAGCAGGAAAACTTGTGGATCCAAGGAAATTTGTCCACATGTGTGTACATACGCATGTGTGTGTTCAGGACTATAGCAGCTCAGTGTTTCTGGCAACCAGAAGGAGCCTGCAGCATGGGAAATGCCAACAGTGTCCCATAAACCATCCCGGGATCAACCGTAACCACGGGAAACGCACTATCGTGGATACAGACCGGTTGCCAGGGAGGGAAACCCTCTTTGCAGACTTGGAAAACTTTACCCGTGCATGCACGCAGCTCTGCTGTTTGTGTTCAGGAGCAGGTGTTTGGTTTCCTACGGCCCAGGATGAGACATCTATCATAACACCTCAAACAGATTCGTGCTTTCAGAGCGGATACTTCTATCCCTGATGAACTCACACATCTGAAACTGTTTTTCCACCAGATAATGGTTAGATTATCTGCTAAAAAGAATGAATAAATCAATTTTTTATTCAGCACCAGATGGGGAACTGACACTTTTTGGACAGTAACTGGTTGGTTACATGTCACAGAAGAATCAAAATATGCTTCATCCCTCATCTTATTTCTACGACAGATCTAGGAGATGTCAGAAGAATACACAGCGCTTGTGTATATTAATGTGTGGCCCACTCAAATTTCACAGTTCCACTGAAGTCTTTGACTGACTCACTGTTAATGTGACAGACCGCTTGCGAGCAGTTTCACCTTTGTGTTTGACATTTATTCATCTCTCTCTTCATGCCAGCGCCTCATCCAGATGTTTTTCATGAATGGCAGAAGACAAATGACTGTATATTATTACAGAGGTTTGCAGAATGCTCGATTTCAAAAATTCTGGGATGAAATGGAAAAAATGGAATTCTAGAGTCTGTTTTTTTCTGAAAAGCATACCGCAGCTATGAGTAACAGAACTGCAATGGACACAGTTATGATCATAGAGTCTGAAGGACATAATCAATCACCTCAATAAAATCATATGAAAAAAAAATGCATTTTTCAAATTACTGAGCTTTTTTAGTAAGTAGTCGTGTAATAAGTGGGATAATGTGTAATGAACGGGTCATTATTGTGAAATAAATTTACTGAAATAGCCTTTCTTACCCTCAGCTGTGCATCAACTAAAGGACATATTAACTTTTTAAACACAATAATATGAAATTATTAGTTCTTATCAGTACTGGCATGAGCAGCCGATAATTACTGGTTATCTGTATTGAAATGATGAAATGAAATGATTTTCATTGCGTGTATCAATATATTTTGACGGCAACTGTGATAACGCTGATAATCGTGATAATTTTAGTCACTATAATCATGACATGACATTTTTTGTTTGTATTTGAAGAGGGTGTCCCGTGACTGTCCCCCAGAGCTGATTAGTCAACTAATTAGGCGGGTAATTCCACGGATAACCTAGGTAACTAACTGACGCCAGAAACATTTCAGTAGATAGAATTTAGCCAAATTTAGCAACAAGTAAACTAGCTCACTGTTGTCTGTCCATCAGGTAATTCTGCAAACATCACATCACATCACATCACATCAGTACTGTCGTTAAACTTGCTTTAATGACTTTAGACTTAAGTCTAAATGGTACGACTTAACTTGAGGTCATATTTTACATTATTACTTCACATTATAACTATTTATTTATTTATTTATTTACATTCATTTGACAGTGTAATGAAATCAAATGACATCTTTATGTCCAAAGTGTGTCACTTTACTTTAGGAGAAAATTGACAGCACACTTACAGTCTCATGGCAGCTAGTGTCAAAACCAACCACATATTAAAGTATAATGCGATGGTAAAACATAAAGCTAAATAGTTTCATTAAGTTTGATCATGTCAAGTTGTCATAACAAAGAGATCTCAAACAATGTCAACTTTGCATTGAAAATGACATAACTGAGCGAATGACACTTAATCATAAAGACTCGCTCATGTTTATGACAGGTGTCATGACAGTCTTATACACACCCTGTCACATAAATTATTGCCAAATTTTCATGTCCTTTCATCTCTAATGAATGAATAAATGATAAAGAGCAGAGAGCAAGGAACAAAGAGAGTTGTGGGTACTCTTGGGTCCACGTGCTAAAAGCTGTTCCCACGCATTTATTTTGAAAACCGTGAACCGTGTCTCGTAAGACAAGGTTGTGGAAACAAGCTCTCATAACTGAAACAGACCAAGGTGATCGTATCTGTGTGAAAGTGTCAGATAATGTGTGCTTTATTTATGTTCCGTCGAATTTTCCAACGTCTCGACAGCGTTTTACAGCACGTCAACGTCCTGGTGCAGAGTCAGATGTGTTTCTTAACCTGCCTCCAGTTAGTCAAACTGATTTATTTCACTCTGAAGGCTTTCTGATCTCTTGTACAAACATTACTCTATCGGTATCCAGCTCACACGCTGCTCTGATCAGTGTCAGCCTGGTTTGATAACACAATTGGCAACATATTCCCACAAAAACATGGCCAACAGACACATAACCATGCATACATGAACTCAAGTACAAACATACAGACGAGATGCGTATTCTGTGCATTATGTGATGACGGGATAATGATATAAACACTCCCAAACCACAGCCAAACACCTGCACCCGAGGCAGCAACCTGATCATAAACATTTCATGCAGGTCAGAGTTAAAGGTCTAACAAACAAGCATGTCTTTGTTTGAAGCTTCAGGTTCTAGTTTTCTATGACTCCCATGTGTGAGATGATACTGAACCTGAAAACGCTATGCCCGAGCTCACATCAACCTCTGTGCAAACGTGTGTACAGTGTGATATAAACACACAGCAGGCGGTTACGTGTTACCTGGAGTTGGGTTTGAGATTCTCCACAGGCAGGTGTGTCCCGCTGGAGGATCTAGAGGACCACCTGTTGTTGAGGACATCGTCATATGAAGCACTGTGGACCATGTAGCCTGCAGGGAACAGCACAAAACGAAGGGCAGAGATTGTTAGCTGATTAGAATTAGAATCACTGTAGCACTTACAACAGATATATATGGTTTTAAAGTGAAACATGAATACTTTGGACATTATAAGACTTAAATTTTTTTAGCCAAGAGTTACATGAGACAATAAATAAAACACTCGTGTCTATAAGGTAAACATTAAGCTAGCACCAGCTTAGATTCGCACAAAAACTAGAAACAGGTAGTGTTATAGTACATGCTATCGGTGTTGGTGTCAAGAACACTTTTAAAGGTCTCGTCTCTGAATTAACCACATTTTTACTTGGTCTCATCTCAGTCTCAGACAGGGAGGGCTCTGTGTTTTATTTCATGAGCAGTCACATATCACTAAATTGCCAGAGTTAGTAACTACACAAAGATTAAAATTAGTTAGTTCATGTTCATAACATGGACACAATTTAGAATTTTGAACTAAGTTCACAGTCCCAGAAATGAATTAGTTCATGTTCATTTCTTAAGTCTATATAATGATGTCATAATAAATGGTGCGCAATACTCATGTTTTATGTATTAATTTGAATGGTCAGGATAACTTATGGTTGTAGTTTACAACAATTTACAACAATTTGAGAACATTTTACACCACAGCAGACAGCAAAACTTGGGAACTTGGAAATTCTGACTTTCCAATTCAAATTGAATGCACCATGATGCATGACATTGGGAAGGAGATGAAGAGGGAGGCGAGACAGAAGAGACGTCATTGTTGACAGAGACTCCAGTCTGCAGTGTAGCCTGGGTCACACACTTCACGCTGCGTGATCAAAAAAGTTTTTATATCACGTCGACACTTTATTTCCCCTCTGTCTCTGCTGTGAGTCTGCATCACACTCTTGTTTTATCAATCGATGACGCGAGTGTTGTTCACCAGAAACACGAGCACGTCTACAAACACGCGCTCTGTAAGCCTGTTCATGTACAACACTAAAAGTGGATGTGGGAGACAGCAGAAGCAGCTGCGGATGTCTGGGAGGAGATGTCTGCCAAATCTCCTGTAATACCATTTGTCAAACTAAACCACAGAGAGTTAATCTGCAACATGGTGTCCAAAAGAAAACACGCTGCAGTGTGTAAATTCTGCAATGCAGCACTTTCTGGGACAGCTGAGACCACAGCAAACTATTACTGGCACTTAGAAAGGAAGGATAAAGGAAGATAAGCTGGGTGTAAATGATAATAGCTAGCTAGGTTTTTGCTTGTGATAAATGATGAGACAGGCCACATAAAGCTGTGTAGTTGTAGTTACAGTACATTAACGTTAGCTAATGTCAGCTTGTACCACTCCTTCACTTAGAGATGTGACAACATTTGGTCTCAACCTCTCAAAGTCTTGTCTTGGTCTGGATACACTCTGGTTTTGGTCATGACTCAGTTTAGGTCTTGACTACAACTCTGGAAAGAGTGCAAAAACAACTAGCCCGACTCTTTCCAAAGGTAACAAAACCACCTCCCAGCACCTCTTTAGCTTGTGCAACTTTTTTTTTTGCTTATCAGACTTGTAAAGTATCATCTTTCAATTATATTTTGTGTAGGTGGTCTCCCATATATATTAAACTACAAAGCAGAGCCCTGGCATTTTCCGTAATTCATGCTGACTGTCCTCCAACCTGCTGTCTCTCAGCTGTCTGTTTTCTTCTTCTTCTCAGTCACGCAGACTAATCCTCAGAATCCGGGCGAGCAACCTCAGGTCACGCGGCTCTTCATCACTCAGTTCAAAACTGTGGAGACCAGCTCTGCTGCACATCAAACTACCAACTGTTTCTATTGGATATTTGAATTCAAGTTTCTATTTTCACTGGAGCCTCACCAGCACAGCTGGCTGCTGAGAGTAGAGAAGGGAAATACTAGCTACTTTGTTTTTCTTCATTTGGTTTTTCATTCCTTCTTCATTCTACATTGTCAAACTGATGGTTTGACAGAGCAGTATTTAGACTTTTGACTTTCCCATCTGCTTTACTCCTGGTTTGGGTTTAAATGCATTAAATATTTCCCAAGGAGTTGGTCTTTTGAGCCAAATGCAACACTTATAATACTCAGTGAATAATGTGTATGTTTTGCCCAGAACCTTAAAGGAAAATGCCTTCAATGAATCAGAGTAAATGGATCCAGAAGTTGGGTTCAGGTAAAGACTCATACCACCGTCCTTCATCTCTTGAGTCCACTTGCCTACAGCTGTTTCCATCCACTTATTTTGAAAGCCGTGACCCATAACTCGTAAGACATGGTCGTGCAAACACACACTAATAACTAAAACAGCGCCTTGTGATTGTATCTGCATGTGTGAACTGTACCTGCATATGTGTGTGGCTCACATAGGGTATAGTGTATTTACAGTATATTTCTTTGCAATGCTTTTATACTACAGCTTATAAGGAAAATCACATAAAAAAGTGGATAGAATGAAGTTCACAGTTTTGGCCAATTTATCTTTCATACATGACTGTATGTAAACACTACACCAGCATCACACATTTTAAAGTAGAGTTTCTCAAATCTTTTCACTTCAAGGACCCCTTAACTGACACAAATTAGACCACAGACCCCCTTTGATGAGAGTTTTCCTTGTAGATGCTTTATTACAGAGTGTACAGTGTTTATTCCGTAATTCTACTACAGCTTGTGCTTTGGCCAATAATTCTAACTGTGTCTCATATCTGTTGCTGTTTGGGTTGTAGTTATGCTTAAAGTTGAGGTTCTAATGTTACAAATCTTTTAAATTATTATATAATCATCATTTCTAAAGTATCTGGACTGCACTTAGTTTAGTTATAAATAACATAAAGACTAAATTACAATGTAAATAAATATCGCAGTGGTTGTGGTTTCCTTGCTGTGGTGGTGCACCACTGCTAAATGAGCTCAGAGGAAACACTGATATATGAAACCCATGACCAAATAGTCATACATTTTGTAATTTCGTCACTTATGGATGTAATTACAGTGAAAATAAATAATTTCCCTTTTTACTGGGGACTCCCTGGAACCCCTTCAAGGAGCCCTGGGGGTCTCTGGAACCCATTTAAGAACCAGTGGTTTAAAGAAATATTTTTTTGGAATGCAACATTGTATGCAAGATTAATGAAGATCATAAAGAATTTAAAATTAGCAAATTGACCACTCTTAAGTCTGCCCCTTTTTGCTCTGTGCTCCAATAACAGCTGAGCAAGCTGGTTACCCAGCAGAACCTCGATTAATTTTCTCCTTTCCTTTTTTAGTTAAAAAGAAAAACAAATTTTGCTATGATGCTGGGGACCTGTAAAAGTGACATATAGTCACATCTTAAGTTAGCAAAATGCTATCAGATGTAACTAGCTACCTTACCATTGATATTGACCGGCTAGACAGTTAGCTAGCTAGCATTATGCTAGCTATCAGAAGTAGCTAGGATTGATGCAGATTAACTAACTAGTTAGCTAGAGTTTTGCTGGCATTAGCTATGAGATGTAACAAGCTAGCTAACAATTGATGTAGATTAAACACGAGTTTTATTAGCTAGCCAGCTAGCTAACTTAAGATGTGACTCTATGCATTACTTTTACAGGTCTCCCAGCAACATCTTTTAACCATCTTCAAAATTTGGTTCTCCTTTCAACACACAGTGGCTGCATGTGTAGACAAGCTTACCACGTAGCATGACAAAGTTGACTCAAGTTCCAAAAGAGGCAGGACTGAGGGAAGGTCAATTAAGGATGAAAATGCATTAAAAGAACACAGAATGTGTCAAGATTGTGTGTGAGCACAGAGGAGACACCAAGGAGAACAGATGGAAAGAAAGAGTGGAAGAAAACACCGGTGACAGTAAAGACCATTTATCTGTTTTACACATCAGAGGACGGACCGGCCCACAGCATGACCAGGAGCTTGTGTCTTCCTGCCAAAGACAACACACTGTCTCGCTAGCTGGCCAGACTGCTACCTCTGATAGTCCACCACGTCTCTACAGTCGGCTGTTATCTTCAGCCTCTTCGCTGTCCCATGTGTCATTTCTAAGGTCATAGGAATTTTGGTTTTTCCTGAGAAACTCAGGGTAGCAGCTCAGGAGCCCTGTTGCATGTGCTGAATAAAGTCATTTTTATCATGACTGATTCATGATAAACTGCTGGAGTGAGTTCTTAAAAGTTGAGTCAGTAGGGGTAACATGTTAAAGACATATCCAGACCACAACAGATGAAAGGTTGATGAAACCAAAACACAATATACTCTATACTTATGGTTCAATACATAGTGAAATGTGAACACTGCACATATTATGCAGTGTTTTTTATATTTTAAAAGAGCAATTATGTGCAGAAACAGCATCCAAGCTCCCTATTTAAGAGCCTAACAGTGTTGCAAGGAGACAATCTTTCAAGTCCTGTGGTGCACTACTGACTAGATGATGCTATAGCCTTCTATCTTCTACGAATGTTAATGCAAGACATTTTATCAACTTCTTAACAAGGTCACATAGTTTTGGTTATGAAGCCTACCATTAGCGATTTAAGACCTCTTAAATCTCTTTATAATATTCCACATTTGGGAGGTATCATTGTTCTGTTAAACAAATAATATGTAAATTCTGCCTCTAGAGCTCACTCACATCAAAACAATAATAAAAGATGTAGTTTGATGGGATGGGAGAAGTTATCTTCACTTCATGACATCAAGTTCGGTAACGAGGTTTAAATCACATTATGTTCTGTTGTCTTTGCCATCTTTCTTCTTCACTGTCTGATGTATCTGGTGTATCCTGTGCTTTCCTGGAAGTTACAGCATCTAGTAACAAGGTAGCAACGGCTCGCAGGAAACACATGATTACTTTGATCAAATGATATATTCCTCTGCATTTGAACATTTGAGGCAATACGAGTACACAGCTTAACAACATAGTTTTGACCTAAAATTCACAGCTCCTGGAGAATGCTACTGTAAGGTGTACTATCGTGACAGAGAAATAAATAAAACTTAATTTCCCTCTTTTTTGGTAAATACTGTTTAAGCCAAATTACCACACAAATCAAGGCAAACACCAATGACCTTCATTTTAAGTTTGGTTTGGAGAAACATCTTCTTACCTGACACCATGTCATCCTTCAGTGGGCGGGCCCAGTCTAGGATGATAAATGAGTGGCAGCCCTCCATGGCGACAATGGTGAAGTTATGAGGCTTGTTTTTGGGAGGCAGTTTCTGATTGGATGCCAGACTGTCCTTCTCTATCAGGTTTTCTAGGACGTCGACCTGAAGATACTCCAGAGCCTCCGTCAAGGAGCAGGGAGCGCCCGGGTCCTTCCGGATGTAGTTCACATAGGGAGCTGATGGCAGGAAAAGGGGGATGGAGAAGAATCACATTATTCATTTTTACAGTTTTAATTTCCTAACATAGACAATTAAGAATGAATTAAAATATTTGTATTATTTATCACTTATAATACTTCATCGTGTTTTCTTTTGACTCTTGGGACAACCAGTAAGTTAGTCCCAGATGACCTAAAGGTTCTTGCAGATTCATATGGCACAAGCAGATCAGAGCCACGGGGTGATTTGTAGATGAGCTGCAGGATTTTGAAATCTGTTCTGTGAGTGACTGGTAGCCAGAGTAAGGATTTTAGAACTGGTGTAATGCGGTCATATTTCCTAGTTTTTGTCAGGACCCTGGCAGCAGCATAGAGACTGAGCGCATTTAAGCCCCGCCCACACCAGAGGGGAAAGCAATCCATGGCGCTCCATTCACTTGTATTGTGTGATGGTGCCTCTTGCCACTTTCTGTCTGCTAGCAAACGACAGAAAAATATCTAAAAGCTATTATGTGCTGGGATACTCTACCAGTAAGTTAAAGAACCCAGAAGTAAGTTTTTATGAGCTGCCGAACCGAAAAAACGAGTCCTTAAGAAGACAAAAGTGGATACAGATGTGAAACATCAGCAAGATGAACAGGGAAACTGTGATATCCAGACACTCAGTAACGTTATGCCTGGATTACGCCTGGTGGGTGTAGTTTTCAGAGTATGACGCGTTGTGCTCTGTCTCTATACTGAATACATTGGCGTTGAGTTGGCGAGGAGCTGTTTTTGTAAGCCCTGTGAAAAGATCATTGCAGTTTTCCAATCTGCTGGAAATAGAGGCATGGGTAAGTTTTTCTAGGTCTTGCTTTTACGTTACTTCTCTGATTCTTGCAATATTTTTTATAAGGTAGTGAGCAGATGACGACTGACTACTGACTACTGAGACTATCTGAGTCCAAAATAATGCCAAGATTTCTGGCTTGATCCTTAGTTACGAGAGATCGGGAGTTAAGGTGAGAGCAGACTTTCTGTCTGTCTTTCTGTGCTCCATATACAGTTATCTCAGTTTTATCTCTGTTTAGTTGGAGAAAATCTTGCTTCATTCAACCATTAATTTATTTGATTCAATAGCACAAAGATCCAACTGTTAGTCACCTGAGGTGAGTGAAAATGTAGATTTGCGTGTTAGCTGTGTAACAGTTCTGAGCTACTTTATTATTTTGCACAATTTGGCCAAAGGGAAGCATGAGGGTAAACTGGAGGTGTCCCAAGATTGACCCTTGTGGAACCCCACAGGTCATGGTGCTCCTTTGATATTAATAATTTGTGGTTGTTGCTACAATTTATTGAGAGTGACCCTGATTGATTACTCTGTTCCTCATAAAATCTGCCACGCTTAAGGCTTATGAGCCTGTGCCTGAGGTGTACTGCCAATGTTACAGATCTTGGGAAAAGAGAAATTCCCAGATGTATGCAGATGAATATGTGCTGCTCTGTTACAACAGTATTAGAGAGTGCATTCCTCCCTGCGATGATTTTGGGTGGAGTGGGAATAATAATGGTGCTTCAGCAGCTGACCAGATGCATTCTGGGAAGGCTGGGTCTTGGAGACAAAGTACTCTCTGTCCTGAAGATATGACTTGCAGCACTCAAGGACACAGTCATTTTTAAAAAGTGGAATCAGAAGTTGACCTGGTCATTTATGTGACTGTCCCTCCACCTTTCTTTAGTTTACCCTCCTCCCTTATCTGTCCTTTCTTGTCCATTTTCAATGACTCTGAAAATACCAGCTGGACCTACAGCTGTGAATACTTCAGATGTCCCACAATTCCTAGTCTGACTGGGATTTGGAGGGAACCACTGGAGCCTGGAGTCGCTCCCACCATCCCAGATGATTGGCCCTCTGCGAAGGCCAAGAGTCCAACACGTGTCAGTATCTGCGCATCAACAGATGAGGCTGTGTGGGTTTAGGCCCATTACAACCTCCTACTGTATGTGTACACACAGTCATATGGCTTATGTATTACACATTCATGCACTGAAATACTTGATCTGTCGTCAAGGTGAGCAGATTTATGTGTCTGTCTATACACAGGGTGCTTGTAAGGCTGTATTTCTGAACAGCATCCACATGTCCAGACTCATGCACACAGAAGATCCAGATGTTTTGCTTTGCTCGTGTGTTCATTTTTAAATTCTGAAAGCACCTCCCTGCAGGGACGCGCCGTATCCTCCTTGTTGAAAATCCAAAAACACTGAGGAAAACTGGCATGTGTGAGCCTGAGGTGGATCAAATGTCACTGAGAAACAGCATCGGGATCGTTCACATAATGTCAATTCAAATATCAGTCTGGTAAGGCATAAATTAGAATGCTAATAGTCCAAATATCCTGCTGCTGATTCTCTAGTCCAATGTGGCAAATTCCATCCATCTGGATCTCAGTGTAAAGCAGAATCACGCAACTGTTAAGAATTATTAGTTAATACTTTCTGTCCCACGTCCGCCTCCGGCTAGATTCATCCCAACATATCCATGCCTGGACAGATAAAGAGACAAAGGGGAAGTCTCTGTCAGACAGTTCATGCAAAGCACGAACTGGCAGGCTGCTGAGGTGGACCTAAAATATATTAAACTAGTAAATAGGAAAGAGGATGTCTCCATGTTGAGCCAGCACAGCCTTCTCTCCGTGCTGAGCTCAGCATCCTTAACTTTTATGATTTCCACCGCTGTTTTTTGTCCCTGACAGTTTTTATCTCAGGGAGAGTAATTGCTTTCAGATGACTCCATGAGAGGTGTGTCATCACAAGACAGTGGTTGTTTACCAAGATAGATGGTGTCCAGAGTAAGTCATGTTATTGTTCTGCAGATGATACGCAGAGCTCTGACGTTGCACTGATAAAAGCACGTCCATAAATCTCCCTTTTAAAAGGTTTCTTACCAAAATCCATAAAAATGACAGTGACAAGTTACATTTAATCTAAACTGATAGCAAAGCCATTAATCAAGGTTTTATCCACATCGTTAGAAGAGCAACAGGCGCACACTGAATCTCATTCCCATCCAGACAGATAACCCACAACGTGTCCATTGTTTTATGACACTCCACTAATTTTAAATGTCAACGTCAATTTAGTTTGGCTCTATAAGGACCTTTGTCAAGTCTGAAAGAATTTACTCATGGGTCATCTGTCATGTATCTTGGCTTGAAGCGTGTAACATCCAGTGTTTTTGGAACTTTACCCATCCTAAGAATTATAAGTCATTATAAGATCTTGGCTTTCACTGCATTGATTTGGACCAATCTGTCTCTTACATAAAGTGTGATATTAAATCACTAAAGTTTTCTTAATGTTCCTCGACAGAACTTCATTCGTTTCAGCTATTACTTAGGCTATGTTTTCTCAAACATAGCTAAATAGTAAAAGTACGGTTTATTTCTATGTTTGGACAGACAGTTTGAAGGGAAAATATAAACATTTTTACATACTAGGTTTAGATAATTGGCCATAGTATAAGTTGAATAAACCTATCAGCCTTTTTAGTACTGGTCTTTGGTAGGGATGGGCGATGCTAAACTTTTTAATCTGATACAATACCAATACTTTTTCTCATGATCCACCCATCCCTAGTCTCTGGCTGAAAATACTGCACCTGTATCGGACAAATAGAGATGCCTCTTTAATAATGCTCTCACACTTGATGGTGATGGTGGTTACAGACAACCTTTAGTCAGTGTCTTCCTGATATTATACACCATATTTTGCACATATATTGAGTTGTTTTGGGGATATTTACAGAGTGTTATCGCGCACTATGGAATCAGACACTTAAATGAATGAAGGCTTATGTCCACTGCTGTAATTATTGTGTATCTGTACATGTACACAGACATTAGATGAGATGTGTTTGTGTGGACCTGTGGACATAAATCTCTTTACGCACTGACATTGTGTGGATTCGCCTTCCTTATGGGGGAAAAAAACAGCATGCACATCCAAAAATGACGAAGTAGTGAATGCTGGACAGAAATGCAACCACAAAAGTATAAAATTGAGTCTGCATACCAGAAGCTGCTCCTTAAAGCAAGTCCCCATAACATAAATCTTGAATTTTAGGGTGATGACTCAGGTTAGGCAAGTCGTGGTTATGGGTAGGGCTAGTGTGTCTCTTTCCTGCAGGTCATTTCTTGCAGTAACTCAGGGTACTTTGGCCCAGAGTCTTGAGCTTATTTAAGCTACTGCTGCAATCACTGACTCTCTCTCTGTTCTTACTTTCAGGCACCAGCTTTTGGTTTGGTTTGGTTTGGCATGCTCGTCAGTTAGTTATTTTGCCTTCTGCACCCATCCAGACACTCACACGCACCCATCATTAAACCTTACACATTGTACTGATTTCAATGACATCCACATGCCATTTTTTAGTGAGTCTCTATCTTTTGAATCTGGTTTATTGGCACTTTGATTTGGTCTAATTTGGTTACTTTAATTCAATCAAGTTTCTTTGTTTAAATTTTTTCCACTCACTTTTTGTTGTGACTCTCTGAGCTGGGTCATGGATATATATCTGTTTTTATTTATGCTATTTTATCACATTAAAGAGACTCTGTTCATGTGATTTATTAGGTCACTGTATAATGTGCATACTGTATGTATAGTACTGTATGTGGGGGCTCGTTGCCTCCATGCTGTGGGTAAAATTTTGATAGCCACACTGCTCTGTCTGAGTAAATAAAATGACTTCATTCCAATTGTATTCAGTATAAAAACTTACTGGTACATGCTGTTATTATTAAAGTCTGTGGTTACAGTATCTTCACAATTATTAACAGCTGAAACACGACAAAAAAAAGTTCAGCCATTAAACAGAGCAATATTAACGGGATTTCTGCCATGATGTTGTTTTTAGAAAGGTTGGAGTCAAATAGATGCTGTATTTATTTCTGTCAGGAGAATATTGTGGCGTGTTTGTGCAACCAGATGAGGTGATAGCGTACGAGAGGCCAAAGAAAGCACGTAGGAACAGTAAAAAGAAAGCAGGGGGCCAAAGTTTACTGGGATCAAGTCTGGAGACCCTGAACAATGTGTCCTCGGTGAACTTTGTTATTATGATCCTATTATGGTTGGATGGAACCAATTTGAATCCATTACTAGAGATAGACAGACTTATTCCCATTTTCCACAAAGTCATAAATTCATATTCGTGGACACCAATCAGCGGTTGAGTGCTGTGATTTGGCTCTTAAGCAGTTTGCATGGGACTCAACTGTAGCTGCAAGGGCACCAACATTACGATACGGATGAGGGGAAAGTTGCCTAAAGCAAAGTGTTTGTAGATATTTCCTCTTTTTTTGGCCAGTAGTTACTGTAAAGTCTGCGAGGGTCAGATATTTATGAGGCACTGCTGAGAAAGCCAAGATAGAGGACCAGATGTATTACTCCTCCTCCACGAAACAAAACAGAACTCCCATCAGCCCGTCATTATTTACAGCGCTGAGACTCCTTCATCGTACACACGCGCACACATTCACGACACACAAAATAAATGCAATAAATAGGCCAAGCATGAATGCTCAAACATGCTCTTGGGTTTTCATAGCAAGAGTTGTATACTATTTATTATGCGTGTCAGATAAAGATAATATACGTCTTTTTCTGGCTTGTAAAGTAAACTAAACTCACAGAAACCAATAAAAAGGTATAATCTCATGATTCCTGAGATAAGTTTTAGATTATTTGGGATCTTTAATACATGTGGTGAAAATTTTATACCTGAGGAAGTTAAGTTCCTTTCAAAAAGCGATCCATCATGCATAATGGGAATGTTATATTAAATTTAATGTCAAAAAGTTTCAAGCTGCGCAGCAAACTTAAGCTTAATTCTGGAGGACAAACCAACAGCACTTCTCCCAGCATGATGGATGGTTTTTCATACATTAGATGAATGTAACTTACTCTTGTATGTGTGTCTGTGTGGGTTAAATTTCCTTTTAAAAAGAAACTCATCATGCTTAATGAAAATGTGATATTAAACCTGGAATTTAAGTTTACAGCTGCACAGCAAACTCAAGGCTAGACTCAAAGGAATAGTTCGGATTATTTGTGGTAGTAATAATAATAATATAAATATGTTTCTTGGCATTGTCAACTCTGATAAAGACATCATTTGGATGGTAGAATATGTTGCTCCAAAACCTGCATGTACCTTGATTCGTCAGACCACACTTTTCCACTTTGCATCAGTCCATCTCAGATGCGCTCT
>JAJHUR010110803.1:0-13381 GCA_027495735.1 Lutjanus campechanus | reverse complement strand
TAAAAAAAAAAAAAAAAAAAAAAAAAAAAAAAAGAACTTGACCCGGTTACTCAAGATAATCCACAGAACAGAGCAGTGTCTTTCTACTTCCTTTCTGCAATGGAATCTACTGGAACTCCTTTAGAAACTACCAGAACTACTTTCATTTCTACTAGAAAGAAAGTAGTTCCTACATGAAACTGCTCACAACCAGGTCTGTGGATTATCTTCAGTAACTGGGTCATGATTTTTGGAAAGAGACACTACTGTTCAGTTTTTCAAATGTATTTTTTTGCCGTTTAGTCCCATTATAATGGAGAGAAGGCATCGTTATGGGTGAAAACACACCAAAAAATCTAGATAGATACATAGCACTAAAGGCCAGGGAAAAAATGTGTATTTTTGATTTTAGGGGGAACTGTCCCTTGAAGGCTCAAATGGCACGCAACTTTTTGAAAGGAAATACAGCTTCAAAGCAAAACAAGTAGCTCCATTGAACTCACACTTTTTCATGATGTACCACAAGTTGCGGACAGACTTTCTAGGCAGTAGAATACATTCCTGATTTTTCTAAAAGAAAAAAACACCTAGACACAGCATGTACAGAATAGATTTGGAAGCTAGTGTGCGCAAGTTGTCATCCATGCATCACATCACTTAAAGGCTCATTTCTGATATTTGAATTGTTTTGTAATTGCTTTCTACTCGAAAAATAGGACACACACACACACACATGCAACTGCCTGCAACTGCAATCTGAAGGATTTGCTCATTTGTGTGAGCAAACACTTTCGTAGTTGTATTGTTTTAAAAAGAATAACTGCGTACGGCAGGTCTTTAAAGAGACCCGCTGTATAGATTCAAAAAAACAAAGTGCTACTTTGCACATTTTCTTAAAAATGCCTGTGCTTAATATTTAATCATTTTCCTTAAATGAACTTCTATGATTTTCTTTTATTCAATTTCAAAGGAAAAAAAAAACATTTTTTTAAATCTTGATAAGTGGACTGCATTATTTTCTTGCATATATGTTGCACTGCTTAAACCAATAAGTGCACTACTGTTAACAGAGATATTATAGTTTTAGAAAAGAGGATTTTTTTTTTTTAAATCTAACATTTGGTTGTAGAGTTCACATGTAATAGAATAGCTTTGTTTCAATTTATTCATTAAGTAATTCAGCGGTTCTTGGCTTTTGTTATTGCTTGCAGTTACCTACAGTATATACTCGTGCCGTGTTCATGCAAGCATTTATTTTTTATTTAAATATGTACCATTACGTGTGCTCATCTATGTTTTTAACCTTTGAATTCATTCTTTTTATGGAGTCAGCTCCCTATAACAGTTATTCAATTACATTTCTTTACAAACAGACAGAATTTTCCTTCGAGAAACATCCAAGCCAAACAACAGAAACAGTGAAACAACAACAGTAATAATAAACATAACTCCCGTCCAACTCCGTTGGCGGAGCTAATAATAATAACTATTATTATATTATTAATAATAATAATACATTTATAATGTGTGTGTGTGTAACATAAATGATATGTGTGTCCTAGAGCAACTTTCTGTGGGTTTTAAAGGTGTTGGGAGGTGATGGGAATGCAGCTTCTTTGATATCTGTCTGTCAGTTGTACACGGTCGTGTCCCTTCCTTAGTGTTCGTATGTCTGTGAGTGTCTGTGTGTGGTATATTAGCCTAATCAAACTGTTGATAAGTGGAATATCTGAACTGTAGGGCTTCCTTAGCAATATGCAACGCAGGTACTATGAGAAGCAGCTCTCCAAACCTTTTGGGCTAATAATATGGCACCTGTTGTAACGTTTGTTCTGAGGAGGTCAAGCGCTTGTTGACTTCGTCGTACCCGTTTTGGAGGAGTTACGTCCGGCGTTTTGATGCTTTTTGAACTGCTACTAGATTTCCTGTGGAGTCAGTTGATAGTGAAGTCAAGTGACGAACATGTGAGAGAGATATCCTGGTTTCTCCTCAGCTTCAGCAGCTAAAAAAAGAAAATATTGACCCACACACGTGAGAAATATGCTGAAAAAAAAAAAAGGCATGGCAAGGCTAGTCTGCAGTAAAAGTAGCACATTATTTAACATTTGATTGGGCCTGTCTCCTATATGGTGTGCTTATAAGCCTAAATTGTATGGTTCCTGTTTGTAGCTGTTGTTGCCAGGATGGCAATATTGCTGCATGCTAGTGCTATATTTGTCTCTACACAGCACGTGGAGGGTAATCTCATGCCTTAACAGACAATGCACTAAAGAGAATATGTAAGCAACTGCCGAGATCTCTTTTCCAACAAGTACTGCCATGTACATGTGTGGCACACAGCTCATGATGTTGGTGTTTGTTGTCTGTTCAGAGTTAAACACTGCCAAACTAACATCATCACTTCTTCGAAAAGCAAAGGCAGAGACATGAATTGAATCGTTTCAGTGTAATGTGTGTATTCAGTAATCTAGCATTCCTTCATGGCACCTAAATTTTACATATTTTGTGTGAACACATATATCAAAATGCACTATTGACTGTAGCTAGATGAGTACAACCAGCTTTGTGGTATCATTGGTCTAAATAGTAGGTTAAGTAGCTCGATGTTGGTTTTTTGAAACATTTGATTTCAGAATTACACTATCAATCGTTTCTCTATCTTTTTATTTTATTTTCTTTTTCTTTTTTGAATAACAAAAGTAGCCAATCTCAACGTTTTATCCGGATGAGGGCTAATAACTCGTCCCATTGTCAGTTCTTGTATCATAAGGTGTTTGATAGCAGACCAGGCTCGGAAGGGGAAGAACCTTCTCTCCAGTGTGTCATGATAATGTGCTATAGCATAACCCCAGGTGGCTTTTTACCCCCCTCCCTCTCCTCTTCTTCTTCTTCCTCCTCCTCCTCCTCCTCCTCCTCCAACTCCCCTTCTTCCTCCTCCTCTCCTTGTTGCATTTGCATCACATGCTCTTCACTGTCCATAGTTATATATTCCTTATACTGCTTCAGCTACTTGTGGTGGTGCTTAATTCTCTTTTCTCCGTGTTGCAGAAAAAGTCGGTTGAAAATTGTTGCAACATTATCCAGAAAATAAGTCCTTCTCTCTCAATCGTGCTTCTTCTAGTTGTTAGTTTGAAAAAATAAAAAAATAAAAGTCTAGGCTTTATGTTTGCAAAGTGTTCGCATATTTTCCAGAACAAAAACATATTGAGACGTAGATAATAGCCTTGAGCCTGCAGCTGTTTGTATTGTGTTTCAAATATATTACTGTTCATGTTTTGTTTATCTTAGTGTAGAGACACAGGGTCTACAGTACATTGTTGTCCTTCTTGCAGTATGTTTAATTCATCATTATACTTTTTTTATTTCAGGCTTCCTCCTGCTTCTTTTTTTTGTTATTATGGTGATCATAGTGGTGTTGTTTATACATACATAGCTTCACGCAACTGGATTAAAGGATAGTCAGTTATTGAGTCATATTTCACAGTGTAATATACAGTATACGCTTATATGCTTTGCATTGAGATGAAAACAAGGAACTAATGGAAAATAGTAATGATGAGGGGTCATATTGAGTAAGGAACAGGTTCGTTTTATTCTGATAAGCATGTCGTCTGTCTTGTTTGTCTTTCACACATTTTAAGTCAGATTTTTTTTATTTAAAGTCACAAAAGTTAAGATATACAGAAAACATGTGAAACCGTTCAGATAATACTGCATCTTTTTGGCCTTCTACAGTACAGTACACATACATAAGAGTGAAATAGATCTTACAAATATACTATATATATTTAATATCACCATCTCCACACAGATGAATACATTTTCAGATAGTTTGATAAAGACATAATTGCAGCTAGAGTATACAGTACCTTGTGGGATATAGGGAATATGCCTATCAAGTGCCTATCAGTACATACAGCAACTATACAGTATATTCATAGTTTTTCTCTCCTACATTGCACAGATACAGTATATACACAATGGTCTATTAAAAAAATATACTATTTATACTATTACTGCTAAGACCTGGTGGTTGTGAGTGCATCCTAAGAGAACCCTTTAAAATACCTGAAATGTTCTATACATATACAGTAAAGGCTACATCTGCAAGTTTTATTTTTTATCTTACATTTATACAGCTTTGGAGGATTCAAAGATATAAAATGCAATCACGTTTTTTAGCATCTAAATGAACAAATAGGTTGAGTAGATGGTAAAAATAAATATAAAATCTTTGAACTGACCTTTTTTTTCTTTCAGGTTGCTCTCTTTCTTAGTGCTGTTTGGCATTTCACACATGCCAATTTTTAATTTTCAGTTTTTGCCAGTTGCAAACAAGCCATATACTGTACTGTAAGTTTGTGGAGGGTAAAGGGCAGTGGCACTTTGTGAACAGCAGAGGGAGCCACACATCAACTGCAGGAGGTGAAGTTAACACGCTGCCTGACACAATGAACGAAAATCCAAGTAAATATTTGGATTTTTTTTTTATCTTGTTGTGGGTAAATACTGCCATTCTTTGGATTACAATAACACCTATAAGCATGGCAGTTACTGTAAATGAATAAACAATGTAGGCTGTAGAAACCGGCAGCTCCTCTACACTATGTGTCCTTTGACCTTGATGACAGGTCCTTCCTCCTGCGAGCCACTGCCCAATTTCCCCACAACGATCATTAAAGTTTTATCTTATCTGACGGCCTTGTTCCTTACGTACAGCTTGAAATTTTAAAAGGGCAAGCAAACGAGCAACGTGAAAAAAGAAACTGGTCATTAAACGTGAGACTCACACAGCAGATATTTATAACCGCTACTTGGAGGCAAAACAAGATTACAAATTGAAAGTTTTGGCAACGGAGAACACACACACACTCACACAGCATTCAAAAGTGTTTAAGTGGCTGGTTTAACAACATGAAAACAAAACTAAAATGAAAATAGAGTAGAATAAAACCCATAAATCAAGTTTCAGGACTGAGTGGCTGCGAGATAAAAGGTTTTTGGGATGGCTTATTATTCGGTCCCCTGTGGACTAATTACCACAGTTTTCTCTCTAACCTTCTCCAGCCTAGTTACTGTGCCAAATTTAGGAGGAAAAAAAGACACTTTTTTAATTATGCCACTATTGTTAAATTAGATGTGAGAACCCAAGCAGAAAAAAACGGAAAATAAAAGAATCTTTTTAAGTGAGAAATTACTAACATGAACGCAACATATTACAGCAAAACATGCGTCATACCAAAAGCAGCAAAGTGATTGCCTTCATTTTGAATCTTTAAATCCTCCATAATACATAGTTTTCAAGTAAATAGGAGAAAACAGCTATGATTAACAAATGCACATTTTGAAGGCTTAGTTTCATATACATTTAATGTTAAAATGGAGCATTAATAATAATATAGGCAATGTGATATAGCTAGTCCCTGTCATCCAACTGTGACACCATGACACATACAGACAGCATCTGTTCACACGTTTCAGTCAAACATTCAGATTTTGTTTAGAGCTTTACACACACGCAGTGAAGCAGCTGTTCAGATTTTAAACACAACTAAGCTATAACAACATCTAGATTATATTATTAACTCTCTCCGAACATGCAGTTATTACACCACCCTGATGAGCTTTTTAATAAATCGTCAGGTTAGCTACCATCGATCAGTCCAAATGAAGCATGCAGTCCTGTCTACACAGCTTTGTCCTTGTTTTTGATGGAGCACAACTATATTTTGAGTGTCCCTCGATAACAGGCTTTTTGTATCTCTTTTTTTAATTGCAATGGTGAGGAGACTTGGGCGTGATTTAGCCTCTGAAGACTAAACACTGAGCCTCTTTGTGTTCTCACTCGCTGTAGTCTTTTTTGGCTTTGTCCAGCTTGATTAGTTTAAAAGTGTGCAGCAGCAGCAGCAGCGTACAGTAACTAAAAAACATGCATTCCTCTTCAAGTCCAGAACATTCCAACTCCTAGTCTGGCATTCGTTTTCCACACTTAACTATCATGAACTAACATTAAGGAGGATTTCCAGCGCTTAATCGCTTTATAGATCTGTTTTATTTGATTATGTCGTAGTGAACTTTGCCCTTTATATCAAAGTATAATTTAAAATGTACATTTCCCTCAAATAGATCCATTTAAAAAAAATCTCATCTCGTTGTTTATTCAAATTTTGCCACAAGATCACAAACCTCATAAGCTTTGAGCTCAGCTTATGCTTGTGTGGACTGGTTCTACACTGTAAAAAAAAAACAAAGTTGAGAAAACTCAGTTTCAAGGCAAATTTTTGAGTTTTAAGTCAAACTTAAACTTGTTATGAAATAAAATAAAACAAATAAAGGTTTTGCTGACCTATAATGTTTTGTTGGGATAATTTACTTATTTAGATAAACTTGAATCTTTGAGTTTTAGAAACCAAAAAATGTATTGCAATGTATCTTCTTTTTAAAAAAAAAAAAAAATCGCAGTGAGCTCTGAAACTGATTTGTCATTATTTGGGTGCTTGAAAAATTAAATGGTTGTGATTTAAAATATTGAATTATTAACCATAATACACTTTGACTTTAACAAGTTTGCTTGCAAGTTTTGACTTGCAACATTTTTTTGTATTTAAAAACTGAAAGATTCAAGTTTTACTACACTGTAAAAACGCATACTGGATTTTAGTGGAATCAACTCATCTTTTCTCATTAATGTAAATTTACTAGTTTCATTTATTCAAGTTGATTAAACTTGATTTCTAGTATTCATTGTCAGAACACTTCAGAACTTGTAAACTTAAAGTTTTTTGACTTGAAATGCCTTGAATAAATGTAAAGAGTTTCGTTTAACACATTCAATTAAGTTGTTAAAGAAACATGATCAGCAGGCTTCCCAGCATGCATTTGAGTCAAACTGCTGCAGCACTCGCAGAGCATAAAAAAGCTGCAGGACTCGCAAATAGTTTATTTTTATAGTGTACGAAAAAAAATGACCTCAACAAAAGTCAGCAAACATTCAAAAATGTATTTTTGATTCAAAACTCAAAAAATTAGTGAAGATCATTCCTTTGAAATGATGAGTTTTCTGATCTGTTTTTTACAGTGTGTAGACAACATGCACTATGCTATCACTCTGTTTCTCTGCATAGGTCTCTCTTTTTTATAGTGCAGAGATGTAAAATAAAAACAAAAGCAGCAAAAAGAGAAGCTCTTCTTCTTCACCGTGATATTGGTCACTGTCTCAGCCAGCATGTAGTCTGCCAGGAGGGACACTTAGGCAGACTTAGATTACAAATTTTAGCACCGTAATGTTCCTAAAGGGGCTGCAGGTGGTGGTAATTTGTAAAAAGAAAAAAAGAAAAAAAAAAAC
This sequence comes from Lutjanus campechanus, assembly GCA_027495735.1. NCBI lineage: Eukaryota > Metazoa > Chordata > Actinopteri > Lutjaniformes > Lutjanidae > Lutjanus > Lutjanus campechanus. Next base: position 6,057 of record JAJHUR010110803.1, on the reverse strand, counting down.
GGGGCCATGCTAATCATTTGAAGTCAAATGGGGGGGAAAACTGTACTAGACAATGTTTGTGTTCACAAACCAAAGAAGGGTTAAGATAATTTAAGTTTTATGGAGAAAATAACGTTTCTTTTCTATGTGTGTGGGGTTCCTACGATTGGGCTCGATTGCTACAGTTGTTTTATTATTTCTTTTTTGGTTTTCTTTGTTTTTCTTCTCATTGCAGGGTGCTTGTGAAAATGCATCTGTGTTTTTTGTCACTTGATCGGTTGTTTATAGTTTTGTGGTTGTGTTAATTTGCCTATTGTAGACCAAAATAGATCCTTTTTTTATAAGAAATGCAACAAAAACATAAAAATGAATCTGACACAGTAGCTGTGATGTAAACTATCGCATGTATAAGATTGTAAATGTTGCATTGTTCCTCTGACAAAACATAATACTCAATAATCATTGGTTATGTCTTCTATACACACATTTAGCAAATCAGTGTAGACCTGTTCACCTTCACATTGGATTCTATCTGAATAGTTTTGTTATTGCAGTTTTCTTCAAATATTGTCCCCAAAATACTAATCTGAGTACATTTAGCCATTTATATACTTGAGATGGACCAAGATGTTAAGTTTGCACATATTTGTAGGTTGTTGATTAAGCCAAAAAAAAGGAAAGAGAGAATAACAACACACAACTTTCAGTCTCAGCGAGTCAAATCTTTAGCTGATGATCTCAAAGCAAATATTACAGTCGTTCATGTTCACTGAAAAGAAAAACAAAGCATCAGAGCCAGCCATCACTTCACCACATGATGAAAATTAATCCAAACCAAACTGTAACATGAATTTAAATATCACAATGTGGTCCAAATATTTATTAAAAGTGATTATATTTTTGTAATGAGAACAACACACATCATCTGCGAGCGGAATGTAAAACCATTTGGCAAAATTTGACAATATTTTATTACTGTAAGGTCTAATTCTAGGTGAATCTGCTGTATATTTTATCATCCTGTGTGTTCAAAATAGGAAATGGAAATATTACTGTAATTTGGGCGATGTTTTGTACCTGAATTTCTCAAATTTTTGACATCACAAATTAGAAATTACATGTGTCCTAATCAAAGCAGCCTAGGTTCTATTTTTAAATTTCATCTGGCTTTCAGGCTTTTTGCTGCCATATCTTGTATGTAGATGCTTTTGTAAACATGCACTTGAGTTGAACTATGAGATGTGCTTATAAATATGTGTATATTTTGTTAGGCTGTTTTTTTTTGTTTTTTTGTTTTTTTGGCCTACGTTAGCTTGAAAATTTTATTATTATTATTATTATTTCCCTAAAAATACTTCTCCTATATAGCTATGAACTTGGCAGAAGTGGAGCTGTTGTAGTAAAGGTAGTTAACATCACAACTAAGCAACCCTGAAATATATGCTGCAGTAATGTGTTTTCAGTTTGTTTTTTGATAATTTATGCTCCAAGTTGGTTTGTATTTTATTATTATTATTGTTATGAAACAAGCTTGTTTGAAATGTATTGACTGCTGTTTTGAAATAGGGGATAAAGTTTCTTTTTTTCTTTTTTCTTTTTTCTTTTTTTTTTTTAAATGTTATGTGCAAGGACGTTTTTTTATAATATGATTTGTCAAACACTGGACTGGAGTGAGTTTTCCAACATTTCCAAGTTGAGAGATGTATTTGACAGACATAACTGCACAGACGACACCCGTTAGCACAGATGTGAGCTGACAGACAAAGCACATCCTCCCAGCTGTACGCGGGGGAGGGTGACTAACTAACATGGCCGCCATCCTTCCCGCTCAAAATAGGAGTCAGTTAAGACATTAAGACATCTTCTTTTGTGCTGGTTAATTGCATTCATTTGGCGATGGGTTATATATGTAATAGGAAATATTTGTTAGGGTTTTCCTTCCAAAAATTCTTGCATGGCATCGACTGGTGACGGATTATTTTTTTGTGTTTTCTGAAAAAGAAAGAGTGCTCTCGTAAATATTCAGAAAAAAATCGTAAAGGGATACCACTTGACAGCTATCCAGTTATCAAAATCACCTGGTGTGTTCTTGCTATGGTAGAGCAGATATGACAGTTGAATCTCATTATTACACCGACCACCACTTCTCAAACCAGAAAAGAGATTTGCACTAGACTTATTTTGGTCTTCTTCTATCAAAAAGCAATATAATTCACTCAACACATTTTCAAACCATAGTATGTGACGGTTAGTGAGTAAATGGTGATATTTGATTTGTTTTTGTTTTTTTGTTTTTTTGTATTTAAAGGTACAGAATCTGTCACCTTTTTAAAATGCACATGACATCCACGTGTTGTTGTTCGTAGCATTTTTTTTTTTTCTTCTTTTGTACCCAGCAGTACCCCCTGAGTGTTAGTGTCCAGATTTGAGGGGCATTAAAACTGTTGTTTCCTCCTGTGATTGTTTTGGACAAATCAAGCAGCTCTTACAGATCTGACGTGAGAGACGGGATGTATGAGGGATGGAATCATTTCCCATAAGTCAACAGTGTCGATTGTCTTCATCACAAGATAAGATAAACACAAATACCAAAAGATAACCCCCAGCTTGTCCACTGTCGTGCACACCTTTTTACCCTTAGAAACACTCGTCTTCTCTGCATATTTGGTCACTCTGAGTGCTTTTTTGCTGGGACGTTACACAAAAAAATGCTTTAAAATGAAATAATAATGAAAAAAAAAAAATCCAAATGCACCTTTTTTGTGGTACAAACAGCATCATTGGCCACGTATGTAGAGAATCCACCAAAATGTATCATAAGTCATCCTTTTTCGGCGAGGTCATTCACAACAGCAGTAACTATCGACCTCGACTTAACGTCGTTATTTTGTTGATGGATAATTGTAAATTTTTCTCAATAATTCACAAACAGCAAAATTTCACCATTTTATCTGGATGTAGTAGCTTTCCTGTTTTCACCGCTTTGTGGTGTTGTTGAAAGATGTTGCGGTTTGTCTAAATATGTTGCGTGTTAGAGGAAGCATAAGTATGTGCCTTCTTGTAATCTCCTTGGTGAGCTTGTTATTATTGAGAAGCTGAAGCCAGCCAATTGTGTTTGCACTAAAACCAAATTGCTTTTGTGATGTAGACTATTTAAGCAAGCTTGTTGCGTCACTTTAACCGTACAGTATGCATGAGGGTGAAATTGGTAAGTCTAGGGCTAGAGCTCTCATCTGTTGACCTGTAAACCAGTGCAGCTTAGAGGATCTTGTGAATATATCTTGGCTTAGTTTCGCATTCAGTTTTTCAATTCCATCTCCTTACTCATCAAGTTTGTCACAATTTCAACAGTTCGAAAATAATAAAAAAAAATCTCATAAAAAAAAATAGGAAAAAAGCAAATAACACATACCATGAATACAATACAGCTTTTACTTTCACATGCCACAGTTAGAGAGTTACACAAACTGCAGTAGAGATTTTCATTTCTCTGAATCCATGGGAATGCATGAGTATACGAGGTCGCCTCAAGACTATTGGTCAAATTAATTTAGGTTGTTTTTTAAAAACTTGTGTATTTATTACATATTTTGTTGACATCTAAGAAAGGCCTACATGCTTTGAGTCTTACAAATGCACCTTATTCATGTCAGTCCATGTGGGGAAAAAAAAAAGGCTGGCAATGTAATATCTGATTTAGCACCTTACTACACAGCATGTTTTCACTTTATGCCAGTTTAGCTATTCTTCCATATGTATGATTTCAAAAATAAAAATCTCATATTTTGTGAAATTGTTTCATGGGATGTGCCAAAGTTTGGAGGCGATCTCCCAAGTGTTTATGCTTATCATTTTCTTTTCCTCCTCCTTCAGTTATAGCAATGGTATGTCGAAACTTTCCTATAACAGTGTGTGGAATCAATTTATCTCAGCAAACAGTATCATTACTTGCCATTTTACAATAAGCCCTGTATTTCACATATATTTACCAGTGATGTGTATTTGTTATTATAAAGAAAATAGCCGTAAAAGCTTCATTATGTTACATAATATTGTGACTTTTTTCGAAAAACTGTGAAGACTTATCTTGCATATACTTTATACAGAAGTATTAAGCCTTAATACAAAAGACTAAAAAAAGTGTGGAAGAATAAACTGATTGTTGCTAAGTAAGGATGATTTTTGTAAATGTTACCAGCACTTTTTTTGTAATTTTCACTCTCTGAGGTATTGTACAAGTTCAAGCTGTTTGTGAAGTTTGATTATGAAGGAATAAAAACTAGTACTTTCCTGTACTTCACAGAAAGTCTTGTTGCTGTTTTATTTTTCTCACAGTTTCTTTCTCCTGGTTGTCTCATAAATATACGCTCCAGAAATATATACAGACGGTAACCTTTTAGCTTTAAAGGGGTAAAGTTTGTGCAGTAAAGTTTCCACACATGACCTTTCACATGAATGCACTGCCAAAAACTACAAAACTACTACACCACCCCATGGGGTTTGTTTTTCCATTAATATCCTGTTCACTGTACATTATCCTTCCATATCATATTATATTACATGGCTTTGTTCAAATTCTTGATTCTCAATGGTCGATTACAGCATCAGGTCAGTTATTTCTGAATAGCAGATCGATACTACAAAGAACAAACCATTGCTTTGGATGCAATTCTGATTATAGACTCTGGATGAGCAATAAAATCATTTTTAAATAGTTAAAATCATTTTTAAAGCAATAAAATCATAAACAAATAATATTTTGCGTCAAATATTAATATTTTGGGTGTAAGTAGTCATGTAACAAGCAAATTATTTCCACCTAAACAGGGTGGTGAGAGACATCAACATGAAATACTGGCCTGCTTACTGTACATTAAGCCTTACATACAGAAGGTATAATGCACAGTGAGCGTGTCATTATTGGAAAATAAACCCAGACAGGGTGGTGCAGGACACTGACACAAAGCAAATCCTGATGATGGGGTTTATTTCACAATAATGACTTTTTAAAAAAATCAATCATTTGATACAAATTAATTTAAAATGATTTTATTGCTCTCTATAATCAGAACTGTGTCCATAGCAACAGTCTGCTATTCAGAAATAACAGAGCTTAGAATCTCATAATTGACTCATCAGAATCAAGTGTTTTACAACTACACAACTATATAATATAATATAATGTAATATAATATAATATAATATAATGATGGATAGGTACATAGATGTATTCTTGGAGTAAATATAATCAAATAACTGAGCTGTATTATCTGAAATGAAGCCCATAAGTAATATTAGCCTGCTGCTGCGTTGATTCCAAATACAGTTGGACGTGACGAGATCCTGAACAACAGGCTGGATTGTATCCCAGAATGCACTGTGCAGAAGGCAGGAAACACCCTGGACAAGCTGCCAGTCCATTACAAATCTAACAGTGATTAATAAATAATCACAGTCGCACCTCACTTCACACCGCCTGTACAGGCAATTCAGGAGTGCAGTCCACTCCACTTCACTCACTGTGTTTGGACTGTGGGAGGAGGCTGATGCAGCCAACATGTAAACTCTGCACAGAAAACATTTTCCAGGAACCAAAGGCTGGGTCAGTGCTGCTTTGAGGTGTCTGTTAACCCCCGAGCTGCTGTTCAGAACCACACACAGCTGTCAATGGCCACGCATGATGTATTTTCACACTCTGATTAGCCTGGTGCATGTGGACTCTACCAGAACGTTGTCAATATAATCTTTTATTGATACTCAGATTAAGAGTGTGTGCCGCAAGATTAACCAACCAGTGAGTGCTAAACAGTTCTGTTACTCCTGCAAATAAAAAACCAGGATCACCACCATCACAAAATGAAATAAAATGAGAAGCAAAATTCATTATGCATATAGTGAACCAAGGCACACTGATTTCTGATAATAACCACCTTTAACGGTGTCACGACTGAGAATAAATTAATATCCTGTAATGTCAGCACAGTCCATTTTAATTAGATTTTTATATTAAAATAGTTATAGAGTCTGTGCTTCCTTACACTTAGGTTGTACTCTGGTAAACACACCAGAGAACAGATA